>CM039483.1:35576491-35680021 GCA_022433065.1 Begonia loranthoides | reverse complement strand
ATATTACCAAGCCCAAAATTATATTTTACATCTTATTTCTAATTAATCTCCAACATTTTAATCTCAATTAATCTATCATTTCATTTCTCACTTTTTAACTAAAACCTCATAAAATACCCTTCCAAATTAATCATAATTATCATCCGCTAAATTTATGAAATAATAATTTATCTGTTACGTCCTTGGTAATATCCCGATAAATATTCAATTAATCCAAATACCCCTAATTACTTTCTGATTATTCTTATTAAATTTTGATATAAAAAATCGGGGTATTACAAATAGTCCTTAACTCATCCGCACTTCCCATCCAACGACCATTGTTCCTTCCACTCAACTCGATTTTTTCTACAGACGTTTTCCTCTCTGCGGTCTCCATTTGAAGAACCATGTCTTGCTTGCGCTTTCCATCCGACGGTCCTTATTTTCCCCTCTCCTTTCAATCCCTTCTGCTCATATGTTTCTATCTGTGGACACTCCTCCTAGTGGATACCCCCACCTAACAGGATATATTCCCTTATACGTAATTTTTTCTCATTCCCCAGTTAAACCCTGCACTATTTTTTCCAGAATCTAAACACAGCTCCCCTTGTTAGACACTTATATAATTTTCCAGAAACCAACTAACTCCCTTTACGAAAACACAACACCATCTCAACCAACATTCTAACTACCATTCCAATCTTGACAGATTATAATTTACACAAGTCCAACATTCATGAAATAATTCATCTTACCATGAAAATCAATACAGGTCATAGCACTACGTATACAATTTAATAATCCATTTTTAAAGGAAATTTTTGATCACTACAAGAATATTGTGAGTTGGCTGAAGTTCACCATTCATCCTCAAATGATAATAAGAAGTTGCAATGGCCAAAGTTCACCATTATGGCCTAAATTCACCATTGGTCAAAGTTCACCACTCTCCCTAAACATAATAACTATTTGAGTTGGCCTAAGTTCACCACTCTTTCCTACACTTTAAGAATGGTAGAGTTGGTTTAAGTTTACCACTCTTCCATAAACGATAAGAAGAAAAAAAAAGAAAACTACAATGAAAATGTTTTATGTATATTCTCATGTGCATTCTTTATTAAGCATTAAACTTATAGTTTACTTCTTGTGATGTAGATAATCATCTTCAAGAAAAAAAAAAAAGAAAGAAGCAGTTGAAGAAGAATTTACACGATGAGAATATTATGTTGGTCCAGCTAAAATGAAAAGGAAAGAAAATTATTTTATGTTTACATTATATATGTAAAAATATAAATGGATTTTTTTTGTGAGAAGAAAGTTTGTTACTATTAGTTTATCTATTTTATTCCAAATAGTTTTATTACGAAAAGGCTTTCGCTATACTATGAGTTTAAAAGTATAAGAAAAAAAAGCGTTACAAATATGGTATCAGAGCCAATGCCTTTCTGTAGATTGCCTACCAGCACAAGTCTCAACATGAAAACACTTCATTAATTGTAAGTGTGCTTTGAGTTAATTTGATTAGTATGTTGTTTTATTTATCTATTGGGATTGATTGGTGAAGGGATAATATGGTGAAAACACTAAGGAGAAACATGGACAGTTGGGATGAAGTTATTGTTTGATTGATAGACTTGGTAGAACATTAATTTCAGTACATGGAAAGGTTGATAGAAAGGGAAGATTAGAGACATTTATAACCAATTTTGCATTCAAAATTGAGTTGTGAGCGATTTTGTCGGCTGAAGCTACCAATTTTTTAGGGAAATATTTTGGATCCAACTAGTACCAAGGAATGGATTTAGACGATAGAAGATATGTTTGATTATGCTAAAGTTGAGGAAGAGAAAAAAGTTTCTTGTGTTGTTTATCTGTTGGTTAAAGATGCACGATTTTGGTGGGACACAATGAAGATGACACATAATGTAAGAGAAATGAGGTGGGAACAATTTAAAGAGATATATTATGAGAAATAGTTCAACCATACAACCAGAACTAGTACGTTGATGGATTTAGTCCAATTGTGACCAACAAGATCGATGGTGAACTATGTTTGCAAATTTGAAGCTTTGTCTCATTTTGTTGCTCACCTTGTAAGTAGTAATGAGCATAAAGTGCATCAATTTGTGTAAAGACTAAAGGTAGAAATTTATAGAGACATAAAGATATCTAGTACCTAAGGAATTTCCTATTTAGAGGTTGTGACAATAGCCCTTGAAGTGGTAGAGGCTGAGTTTCAAGTTGCAAAGTTTAGAGAGTTTAATAGAAAAATAGAGAAGGAAGTTCGAGCACAACAAAGAGAAGAAGGACAACACAATTTTATGAGTTTGTAAAGACCTTTCGAAGATGGAAGACAACAAGAAAGGAGGTGTTTGGTGGGATCAGGACAATGTTTTAAATGTAAGGGTTTGGACATATTGCTAAAATGTGCACTACACCAACTAAAGAGAAAGAAAATGTTACATCAAGAGTCTTTTCTATCATGGACAAGGCAGATGATGATTGAACCACTGGGATGTGATGAGAAGTTTAAAAATAGGTTTGATATGTATATAATATGTAATTTGTGTATTTAATATGTAATGTGTGTTTATGTCATGTTATGAGGAGTTTTGGTGAATGATGAATGTAGCTTTTTGGAAAGACTAATGTACGAAATGTAGCTTGTGCAAATTTTGAGGACAAATTTTTTATAAGAATGGAAGAATGTAATATTCCAAAATTTATCGTATTAAGTATAAAGTTATATAATGATGATATTTGATGATTTTGGGTGTTGATATGGTATAATTGTTTTGGTTGTTGGCTGTTGAAGATATTGATTATTGAAATTATATTGGATGATTGTGTTGTGAATTGTGTTTTATATAGATTTTGAAGGATGAGAATTGGTTCAATATTGTGAATAATCATGAAGTGCGGTCGACTAGTCTTGATGGTATGATATACCATACTATAGACAGTGTAGAGGGTGTTGCCTGAGGTAGTTTTGCAGTTGACCAGAGTTGGACATGCGGTCGACCCGATCAAAGACATCGTAATGAGTTGCTCTTGGTTTGATATGCAGTCAACTAGGCACGAGGTTGTGGTTGATTGGGATAGTGTAAAATGGCTTTCTATGGAAGATTAGGCTACTGCATAAACGTCAATGACAGAATGTTTGGTGTATATTTCCTTTGAAATATAAGGGAACAGTCGACTGGAAGTGAGGTGCGGTTGATTGGGAATACAAAAAGTTACTTGAAAACAGCTTACGTGTCACAATTTAATAAGTGAAAATTTTGAGTACTCAACATTAACATATTAATGGGGTGATACTTCTTACTTATAAGGCTGATATACTATAATAACACCCTCTTTTGTTATGAAAGGAGGGGGGAATCATGAGAAATTGTGGGAGAAGAACTCTTGGGAGTTTGCTAACTCTCTCTCTACTTCTTGAAGGTGTTGGTGATCAAGATAACAACTTCCTAAACGTTGAGGTAAGGAATGTTTGTATGTTTTTTACCTTTAGGCAATATCACAAGAAATAGTTTGTGTTCACTTGAGAATATGTTATTTGTGCTAGGTATTTGGCTCTGTACATGATAAATTTTTATTTGAGGATATGTTGTTGTAAACTTCTATGTATGATCATGTTGTTAGTGATAATTATCATGTATAGATTTTTTATGATTTGAGGATATGTTTTTTTGATGCAATGATTATGTTGGGATAGATTTTAGGTTTTATGTTTGGTTATAGTGACAATTTGAGGATATGAGAATTGACATAGGATGCATCATGTTTATGCACTATAGTTTTCCAAGAAAGATTACAAAAATTTTTTATATGCATATATTTTGTATAAGATAAGAAAGACAGAAATTGAAATGAATCAAAGTAAAGAAAATGAGAACGGTAGAAATGATTTAAGTTCACCACTCTTTCAAAAACGATAGAAAGAAAAAGAAAACAAAAATGAAAATATTTTATGTCTATTATATCTCATGTTCATACTGCATTGCATTCCTTAATAAGCATTGGACTTATTGTTTATTTCTTATAAAGTAGGTGATCATCTTAAATAAAGAAAGAAATGAGCAGTTGATGAAGAATTTACACGATAAGGATAGTATGCTGGTCGGGCTAAAAGGAAAAGGAAAGAAAGTCATTTTATATATGGATTGTATTTGTAAAAATATAAATGGATTTTTTTTTTTGTAAGAAGAAAGTTTGTTACGATTAGTTCATCTATGTTATTCCAAATGATTTTATTGCGAAAAGTTTTATGCTACGCTATGAGTTTAAGTGTAATAAA
The DNA here is from genome assembly GCA_022433065.1 of Begonia loranthoides. Lineage (NCBI taxonomy): Eukaryota > Viridiplantae > Streptophyta > Magnoliopsida > Cucurbitales > Begoniaceae > Begonia > Begonia loranthoides. The sequence goes on along the minus strand of CM039483.1, from coordinate 35,675,739 downwards.
AACGAGGGCATTACAGAACTGATTGTTAAAATCATTTGATCTTAATGAGGCTGATTCGTCTTACGACACTTATTTTTCACAATTTTCCATGTTTTTAGCTGTCAAAAAAAGAAACAAATTCCAATTCATGAAATGTATCCAAGAAGAATTTGGTGTATTCCAGAAAGAAAGTTCATATTATGCACAAAACATGATTGCTTTCTAGTGTCTTGAGAATGTTTAGAAATTATTTTTGACCATTATATAAGATAGAAAAGAGAAATGAGCAACCAGAGTTAGAGTTAACCCACCTTGTCATGCTCCAAAAGTGACACAAGACAGAATGGAGAACGATCCGATCCAAAGGAACTGAATCGTTCAACGTATTTTCTTGAATTTAATTAATAAACAACAGAAGACTTAAAAGTTTAATCTTACAAGTCAGGCCCAACATAAATGTCCAATAGTGACTTTCAAATGACATGAAACAATAAGGTCTAAATTATAAAAGAAAATGACTAAAAATAAAACTAAGGCATAACCGCACTAAAATTTTATAGTTTCTTAAGAAAAGAAAAAAAAAAGGATTTTCGTGGGAAACTTCCATAAAAAAAGAAAGTCAATTTGAGGTGAGCCAACTAAACTCAGTAAGGATTAAATTTTATAACATTTTTATCATATGAATTATGTGGGCATTTAAATTATATATTTTAAACATATCAATATGTGAAGAAATAACGACACAATAACTTAAATAACGAAATTTATGTAACATTGATGCTAAGGCGATCGCAAACATCTAAACAGACCCTGATCACGTTTTGAGATTCGAAACTTAAGGACACATCACATATAGCTGTCCTATTACCCATTTTAACATTTAAAAGTAAATAAATACAAAAATGAATATAAATGAATATAATATTAAAATTAACAAGCTCAATTTAAATTAATACTCACATTTTAAAAATTTAAGTGCGTTAAATATAAAATAATCTCTACCTCACTTTTTGAGCTAACCAATGTCCAAGTCCAATAGATAATGGTTCATGGAAGTCTAGCAACAATAAATTCGTTACTTTCTTAAGTTTAGGAACTAACCATAACATTTTTACCAATTTAGAATTTGAACTTTAAAATAAAAGTTTGAATTTTTAGACCAATAATAACGACCCAATAGTGATTGGATCCAAATTTTTGAATAAGATAAATTTGCAGGCCTAAACGGACTGGGCCTGAGCCAGGCCCAACATTGAACCATAGTCTAGAATATTCTGGCCCGTGGATAAGCAAGTCGCGGCCTTCAGCAATCTGTGGATTGCTATTTGGCCGAACACCCACGACAATCACACAGAAGCGCTGCAAGCTGAAAGGTCAACTTCCGATCGGAAGTTCTTGTAAACAGCCCTGTGTCAATCCTCAATCCAAAATTTTGAGGAATCGCTGTTGGCTAGAAAGCTTTCAGCAATTCCGCCGAATCACTATTGGTCGAAAAGCATAAGTTTGAATTCTGAACCTTTGATATACCACACAATAGTACATATTCCACTAGAAATTGCGATTACATCCAATTTCTAGTACTAACCCAAACAATTCAATATCACCGACAGAGAATTTTCAGAAAACAAAAAATTTCAAACTTTACCTGAAAAAGCCCATTTTTCTAACACGGTGCTTCGCCATAAACGATTCACAAAGCCGATGTACAAACTTCAACCCTTAAGAAGTAATTTCGTCCATCAAACTCTAACCAACAAAAAAAATGTAGACCAAGAAAGGAAAAAGGTCGAAGCTTACCTGGCAATGAACGGGATAGTCAACCTGTTGGAGAACCACTTTCTACACACAACCAACCTATTAGAGAAGAACGAGAATTTGTCGAGAGGAGGAAGAGAAAAGTGGGTTGCTAGGAGAGGGAGAACAGAGTGGGGGAATCGGTTCTCCCCCATTGTTGTTGAAATAGGGGTTCTCCCCCTGATTTGGCAACCAACTCCAAAAAGGGGGTTCAAATTTAATTTTTTTTATAATATAAATGGGCCGGGTATAACATTCTTCCACACTTAAAGAATTTTGTTCCCGAAATTCAGAACAACCTCAATCATACTATTGAAAAAGTGAGGAAACTCTACCATTACTTCCAATTCAATCCCTCAAGTCGGTTCTCTTTTATTATGGTTTTTCCACTATACCCGAACCAATAGTATTACACATTGGCGAAGAACTCTTATCTCACGACCAATTATTTTCTCGGTTACCTCTTCATACGAAACATTCTCTTGAATAGACATCTTGGATTAAAAGATTACATGTGATTGATCAGATACGTATTTCCTCAACATAGAACATGAAAAAAAAAATTATGAATATAGTTTAACTGTGGCACTAAATCCTATTAATACAACATACTTAATAATCCAAAGAGACTTGATATACATCTAGGAACTAACTTGTGCATCACACCAAAACAACTAATATTGCAAAACAGTTGAATATACAAATTAAAAAGTTGTCGCCTTGAAACTCTCCTGACAACTCAGAACTATTTAAAAGTTATCTCATAATCACATCAACTTCTCAATTGGTACTTGAACCAAAATAGGGCTAAGGTTTACCGACATCACAACCTTAACTCAACATAGTGGTAGTTTGTACTGTCTCCTACAAAGAGTCTTATAAGTTTAAATTCCAACAACAGATGAGAGATTTGATCATATTTGAGGTTAGATAGCTCACCATACCACTCATAAGTCTGAAACTCAAACTGTCTTTTTATTGGCAACTACAAATCACTCAAGTTTAACTAAGTGCTCAAAATCTCAAGAGAGCTAAACTTAATTAAAACACTTAGATCTTAATAAGACGTAACACAAAAAGAATACGTAAGATCGAACAATGACTTCTATTTTATTCTACTTAACTAAAATCCATAATAATTCATCTTTACTGAAATTGTAAGAACTGAGCAGAAAAACCAATCATTTTGTGACGACTCAACATCACCATCCATCTAAAATCCCTTACGTTTATTAAGTCCGGTCTCTCCCATGAAATGTGAATACCAACTCATCATGGCATCACTCCTATGTCTATTAATATGATGCATGATCACACAATGCTTATAAATGCAATAAAAACATAGATCATAGAAATCACAATCAACAAAGAGCAATAAGTGTGATATCAACATGGAATGAATACAAATCTATCAACCTAGCATATATCACAAATATCAGAAAAACAATTTAAACAAACAAGTTCTAATCTCATGATGTAGGCCATTACTAGCAAAACACATGCACTATTTTTTACCTCGAATCTTTAACGCGTAATGAGTGTTTAATCATTATCCTTTTCTTGCTCTTCCTTGGCACCTTCACAAGTAATTAACATATAATTATCAATAAACACAACTTATTAAACTCATCGTCTTTTCCTATCCTTAATTCTTATTTTTTAAATACTAGAGTTCCCAAACAACTTGCTTCATTAATATATATCTCACCTAACAAATTAATCTAAATCACCCAGAAAGGACTAACATAATATCACCCACGGAATACGTACCCAAAATACCAACACCCAATATACTCGTACTTGACAATAATTCACAATTGCATAATCAATACCAAGGTTGAACAATAATTGGCAACACAGAGCATAACTTGCATATTTAGCACCAATCATCCATCCAATATTAACAGGGCATTATCGACATGTTTTATCATTCAAAATCCAATCAAAACATTAATCCCAACATGTATGCAGACTAACAATACACAAAGTAAGACTCTGTTACCTTAGACACGCCCGAGAGGGGCAGCAATTTCCAATCCTTCTTCCATAATGCTTCTGTCTTACCTTTGCCTCTATTGTTTTCACACGGAGAAGACCCAGGTGAAAAATTACAGAAGAGGTGCATCCCACACGGCCATTGTACATCACGCAGTGATTCCAAACGCAGCACCAACAGATTATAATCCACGACAACATATACACAAATAGAAAACGCAGAGGAGGAATACCTCAAAACTAGCCAAAGAGCAATTCAAAACAACACTCATGATCAACGTCGAACTCAACACTCAAAACAGAATCCAAACGACTTACAGTGCACGACATGGAGATCGAGAAGCCCAAGGCGCGGGGAGTACCTGCCTGAGAGCTCAGTCACCCCGCGGAAGCTCTTCATAGTCCTTCGCACTGCCTGGCGCTACGGAAATCACAGTAACGCGGGAGCTCCGTTCATACCGTCCCCACGGCTCAGACGTTTTCTGAGCCCTAGCTCCGTAGTCAGGCCGGCCAGACGGCGACACGCCGTGCACGCCAGAACAAGATCCTCTGTCCGAACGCTTGCTCGCGGAATTCCAGTTGCGAAGGAGATTTCTCTGCAGGAATCGCCTCCCTTGCCACCCGAGCATTCGCCTTTATCTTCCCCTCAGAGCGGAGCTCCCATGTTATATATATATATATATATATATATACATACAGACTATGAAATCCTAGATTCTCAGTGATGGATGCTGATTTATCGGCGTTATCTTCGTCGCCCAAATCTCCTTCGAGTCTCCGATCTCACTCTCTCTCTCTCGGTTATTTCTCCCCTCCCATCAGCAGACCAGGTCAACACATCATCCAAACCTTGTTCCTTTAGAACCAATAGTCCAGCTTGAACCAAACCAGACCAAACTCCAGTTCACTCCCTTTCTTTTCTTTTTAATTTCATCCATTTTCTTTGTTTTACTTAATCCCTTGTATTTTGATTTATTCCTTCGTTTCTCAATTTTCCTTTAATTTCATTTTCTTTTTAAATCTTCGTTAAATCCTCAATTAATTTTCCTCTTAATTTTAATTCTAACCAATTTCACTTACTTTTCTCTTTTAATTTAATAGTTCAATATAATACCCCACTAACTTAATCCTATTTATAATATAATAAATTCTCTTAAATTATAATCTATCGATTACGTCATTGGTAATACCCTAAAAATTATTCAATTAATCTAAATATCCTCAATTATTTTCCAATATTCCATTATGAAAAGTCGGGGTATTACATTATATTAAGTATAAGAGATAGCTCCGGCCCAATGAATATTGTCCGCTTTTGGACTCGGCCCTCACAGGTTTGTTCTTGGCAATGGGTATCCTTCGGCCCATCCCAAACGCGTTCACTGGGGTAGGAGAGCTAGCCACTTATATTCTACTCTCTTTTCCTTCCCAAAGTCGATGTGAGATTGCACACCCTTCTATATGGGATGTCACAATCACCTCACCTTTTAGGACCCACGTCCTCGTAGCCACAACGAGCTGGGTCTAGCTCTGATACCATAAGTATAAGAGATAGACCTTGTCTAGTGAATATTATCCTCTTTGGACCTCGGCCCTCACAGGTTTGTTCTTAGCAATGGGTATCCTTCGGCCCATCCCAAAACGCATTCACTAGGGTAGGGGAGCTAGCCACTTATATTCTTCTCTCTTTCTCTTCCCAAATTTGATGTGGGATTGTGCACCCTTCCATATGGGATGTCACAATTCTAGAATAGGATCATAATTCTTCACATTCTCCACCTATCAACATATTATGATATTTAATTAGATATTTCAACTTTTAAAACCTAAGAGAATATGAAACTTGTTGCTGGAAAATAACTCTATTAAGCTTCCAAAGCACAAAAAAATAATTTTGGTAGCTTAAACTCATGAGTTAGGCTCATCTGTCATGACAAACAAAACTTATAAGTATAAATTTCATCCCTCTACAACTTTAAGCATCCCAATCCAACTCTTGATGTATCAATAGAATCAACCTATAGTAAACATATACATGTTACTGTTAATAACAACACAATACCAAAGTTTCTGTCACGCCTCAAAGGAAACTCAAGACAGAATGGAGAACTATATACAAAGGAACTGAATTGTCCAACCCATTTTTTTGAATTTAATTAATCAACCGCGGAAGACTTAAAAGTTTAGTTTTACAAGTCAGGCCTAACATAAAAGTCCAATAGTGACTTTCAAATGGCATAAAACATTATAAAAGAAAATGACTAAAAATAAAACTAAGGCATAATCTCACTAAAATTTTTTAGTTTCTTAGGAAAAGAAAAAAAAATAGAATGTTCGTGAGAAACTTCTAAAATTTACTCTTCTAGTGACAACTGGAAATTACTTTGATTAATTCATGAAAAGGGAAAGTCAATTTGGAGTGTGTCAAATAAACTTAGTAGGGATTAAATTTTATATTTAATATTTTTATCATATGAATTATGTGGGCATTTCAATTATATATTTTAAATATATCAATATGTGAAGAAATAACGACAAAATAATTTAAATAACGGCGATACTCAAGCGATCGCAAACAGCCAAATAAACCATGATCAGGTTTAGAGATTTGAAACCCAAGGACACGACACATACAACTATCTTATTATCCATTTTAATATTTAAAAGTAAATCAATGCAAAGATAAATGTAACTAAACTGAATATTAAAATTAACAAGCTCAATTTAAATTAATACTTATATTTTAGAAATTTAAGTGCGTTAAATATAAAATAACTCCTACCTCACTTTTTGAGCTAGCCAATGTCCAAGCCTAGTAGAAAATGGTTAACGAAAGTCTAGTAGCAATAAATATGTTACTTTCTTAAGTTTAGGAGCCCAATCATAATATTTTTACCAATTTAGAATTTGAACTCTAAAATAAAATTTTGGATTTTTAGACAAATAATAACGACCCAATAGTGATCTGGTCCAAATTTTTGAGTAAGATAAATTTTCGGGCCAAAATGGGCTGGGCCTAAGCCAGACCCAACACTGGACCACGGTTCAAAATATTATGCCCCGTGATCAGTTTGTTCTGGCCTCTGTGTGTGTGTGTGTGTGTGTGTGTGTGTGTGTATTCTCACCAAGAAATGAAATCTAAAACACTCAAACAAAAAAATAAGGATAGGAGAAAACACCAACACACCGGTACTTCTAATCACTCTTATCCTTACCTGAAAGAGAGCTCATTGGTGTGAGTGACTAACTTAGTAAGCAAGTTATACTAAATGCAATGTGTGTAAAACTGGTTTTACTTTTCTTTCAAAATCATGATCAATTCAATATTGTTTTCGTGGCATGCATGAATTTTAAAATCATTCAAAACATTTTTACCGATTTAATTAAAATAGACTCTACGAACTATAGATGAGGCAATTATCAAATCTTATTGTATACGTAGATAGCTATATTAAAATACACGTACATTGCTTTTACTTTTAAAGAAACACCATCCTAGTGAAAAATGAGGGTCACTCAATAGACCTCTGTGGCACATTATCACAGAAAGACGACAATTTGAAGACTAAACAACACCTCATAAGATAAAAGGAATAAAAGTGACGGCAATCCAAAGACCCGACAACATTACTTGGGTGGCTGGTTATTTGAAGACCAGACAGCGACACTGCCTATAAAATAAATAAATAAACAAATAAACATACTCTGATCAGGTTTAGAGGTTTGAAACTCAAGAAGCGCATCATCACCGCCTTATTGATCATTTTCTTAATGTGCAAACAATCACATTCATGTAGTAAAAGGTGAACTGAGATAGCCTCATGAAGTTTTGACGCCCAGACTATCAAAATATCAAGAGAATCCATCCTCCAGTATACAACAAATAGTGAGGAAATAAGCCATGCACATGTAAAGTAAACATGTCAGAACATATGTATATATACGTAAAGCTAAAGTGCTATCGAACTGTCCATGGCAGATTTTTATATGTGACACCCACAAAATAGAGATTAGAAAACTACATGTGTGCATCGCTAGTGAACAGTTCAAGCTATGGTCGACTTGCTAGCCAGTGCAGCCACCCGCGCTCAAGCCCCAGTCAACCGCGAACTAGGCTAAACTCGCCAAAACTCTCGGTCTTTCCCACGATCGTCTGAGCGCAACCAGAAGTCAACTGGGGCGACCTTTTAGTGAGATTTCTTTGATGGAAATGCATTGTTTCCTCCATTTTTAGCCTCCAAATGGTTAAATCTCCCACATAAACCCTACATCTAACAATATATTGTAGAAATAACCTATGAATTTGAGTTTCCAAGCTCAAATTTGATTTTTAACTTTCAACAAAACTTTAAACACAAAAATGGAGAGGAGAATGACTTATCCTCAAAGCCCTTTCACAAAAGTGGGAGGCCTTAGTGGGGTGAACCCAAATGTTGTGTCCAAACTCTCTCCCTTGTAGATCACCTCTCTCTCTCTCTCCCCCCTCTCTCTCTCCCCGCATAGAGGGAAATATATAATAAATATATATTAAACACATTAATTACCTTCACTTAACTTCCTGATTTTTTCGAACATCTAATCGTGACACAAAAACCACTCAATGTAACTTAAACTTACCGAACGAATTATTCTCAATTTATTTAACACATGGTAACATCCAATCTTACCAGTTCGACCAATTTGACCAAAAATCTACACGTGGCTGCTATGCGACAAAACAAGTCAACACAAACACCTTGACCGAACTACAACGTGAAAACTTTATACGCAAATTTTAATATTATAAAAATAGGGATTTTTACAACAACATTGAAGAGAAGATTTATTATATTCTTCCTATTTTAATATTATGATATTTGTGATTAATATGATTATCTTTTCTTCATTTCTGGGCTAAATATTGACTGTGAAAAAAGAGTATTTGATCATGTAAATTTATATACATTTGTTATATTTTGTTGCATGAATGATTTTGAATAATTCAATATGTTTCTAATGGTTATTTTGTTCATTGATCAAAAGTCATTGATGAATATTAAGATTTTTATTTACTTAACGGTAAGTAGAAATTAAGATCAATATTGAATTGTGTGATTATATTAACTTCATATATGTTATTTAGTTAACTTAATCATATGCCATTTAGAATTGTGTTTTAATAAATTCCATATGATATTTGTCTATCATAAGTTTGAAAAAAATATTTTAGGATTTATTCAAATAACACTTATAAGTGTAGTATGAAAATGAAGAGTTTAAGTCATCTATACAATTTTGCTGTAATATTTCTATAGCATTTGTAGTTAACATCGCATAAAAAAAAGTGAAGTCAAATCTAAGCCATGTTTCAAATACTTGATCTCTTTATCTAACTTGTTTTTGTTCTGTTTTATGTTATGTTTTACACAATTTTATGTTTTACACGGTTAATTTTTATCTTTAATTGATTTTGTTTTACTCTTGGATTAAAATTTTGATAATTTTTCTCTTTGTGGGATTGATAATTTATTTATCATATATTACTTGGATGTGATACATGCACTTGCATAGTGTTATAATTTTGCACAATACATGTCCATTCTCTTTCTTAACATCATTGCTAAATGCAAAACTCTATTTCTACTGAATTTAGTTGACTCACTCCAACAATACCACTTTTAGGTCATAGTCAAGGGAATTTCTAGCATCCAGCGCAGGAATGATCAACGTACTATTTATTTAGTTATTTCCTTCAGTTAGAACTCTTACTGGTGAGATGAGACATTTGTTAGCATATTATTTTTTCAATTGAACTTGTTATTTTCCTATTTTGCACAGTTTATTAAATATATATTACACATTATTTTTTATTTCACAATTATACTTGTGAGTTAGCTTAGTATTATTGGGAATTGACTTTAATTCTTTTATAAGACTTTCGTTGCAATATTAAATAATTAACGTTAAGGGTCAAATGATTTTGTTTGTTTTTTGGTTAGGTTGTTTCCCCTTGTGTCTCAGGATCTCTTACGTGTTATGAGAGATTATTAAGAAACTAATTTTGATAAATTAAAATATGAATTGAATGAATGTGACTGTGTAACATGAAGTATTGAACAACAATTTTTAATGTCATATCCTTAAGAGAAAATTCTAAAACGGACATAGGTCAATCAAGAGTAATGTTACATTTACACTCTAATTTTACACTTTAATCTAATACCCTAACATGACACTTACGTAACATCTTTTTATTAATAAAATTATAATGATAAAAAATAAATATTTAAAATAATATATTACATACATCAATTAATGAATAACACGTATTTGCCACATCAGAGTGTGAAATTAGAATACAAATAAGCATTACTTGTTAATCAAAGTCTTCATCACTCCTTGATAAGCTTTGGACTTGGTAAGTGTATTTTCTACTCAAATATATGCAATTATAATTTTTCATTTTATTTGCTTAAAACTTAGGTAAAGACATTGATTCCATGAAAATTGAAACGTTTACATGAAATCAAGATAAGGTTGAAATTAGGTTAAAATCATTCTGTGATAATTTCAGACAAGCCATGCACAAAACTTGCATGTTTTTTACCACATTCCTTCATGTAGCTCTTGCAACACCCACCCATTTCCCTCTTCTCACAGCTCTTGCTGCAGGCATCAATGGAAGTAGAAGACTCATCGCTTCCTCTCCCACACCCCTCTCTTTCTCTCTCTATAAGCTTCTCCATATCAATGGCGGTATGAAGAATCTCATTCGAGTTTTCGCCATGGCAGCAGTTTCTCGACCTTTTTCTTTCTTCTGAACTTGAATCAGAAAGGATATGGTAGTTTCTCTTGAATCCTTCTTTTTCAACGGGGTTTTCGCCATTTTTAAGCTTGCATGGTCTCAATCCGCCATTGTTTTCCACTTTCTGAGCTTTTCCATTGCTTTGCTTTCCTTCCTCATTTCCTCCACATTTCTGAAGTACAGAAGCTCTCTTTGAACAACAATGACTGCGATTTGTCTGAATCGCATCTTTTTGAACAAAACAGCCACTTTTCCCATCTGGGTGTTCTCCATTTGTTTCTCTCAATAATTCCAAACCGCCATTGTTGTCCATTTTCACAGCTTCATGACAGTGCTTTTCTTCGCCAACCTCAACTTTTTCGACACATTGTTGAAAAGCACTCTTTGGACAGCAATTGCTATGGGGATTTTTCTCAAACTTACTTTTTTCAACGCAACAACCTCTTTTACCATCTGGGTTTTCTCCATTTTCTTCTCTGCAACACTCCAAACTGCCATTGTTGTCAATTTTATGACCTTTTTCATGGCAGTGATTTTCTTCACCACTTCCTGCACATTTCTGGACCACAGAAGCTTTCTTGGAACAACAAGGGCTATTTCCCTTATGGTTGTGATGATGCTGATCAGAAGACCCACCTCCACCTCTGCCACACTCCAAACCGCCATTGCAGTCCATTTTCTGAGCTTTCCCATGGCAGTGATTTTCTTCATCACTTCCTGCACATTTCTCAATCACAGAAGCTTTCTTGGAGCAACAATGGCTATTTCCCTTATGGTGATGATGATGATGATGATGATCAGAAGACCCATCTACATCTTTGAGCAGCAACATACTGTTCAAGGTGACCATTAAACAAGTTCCTACATCTGCCAAAACTGCAGCCCATATCAATGGATGACCTGCAAATCCAAGCCCCAAAATTGCTGCTTTTGTGATGAAAGACAAAACCACATTTTCCATTACTTTTCTCCTGCATTTTCTTGCTATTTTTATGGCCTTCCCCACTTTTCTTACGTCGTTCGACATTAAAATTACGTTTCCTGTTTCGTTTGCGAGCGCTGACCCTGAAATCCCCATAGAAATTCCAATGTCGGCTGTCGCTAGAGCTGGAGCATCGTTTATTCCATCTCCTACCATGGCTGTTAGACCTTCTTTCTTGAACCTCCTTATCATTTTGGCCTTTTCTTCTGGCAGAAGCTCTCCATGTACTTCCTCTAGAACACTTCTCAGCTGCAAAAAAAACAAATCCTACTTGTTATTTTCATTTTTCTGAACTTCCCCGGTTGCTTTATGACAAAATAATCCACAAACACATGCTCTAGATGATCAGAAATAAGATAGACAGACCAGATAATCAACCAACTTTTCATTGATAGTCAATCGTTTAAATTGAACCATACCTTCAGCCTGGGCCGACCAGAGCCTGTTTAAATAGAACCATAGTACCATACCTTCAGCTTGGGCCCCACCAGGGCCAGGCTCTGGTCGGTCCTACTCTCTTGGGGTGGATCAAGGCCCAGGCTCGGTCTGGCCCACCAAATTTTGCTTTATATGGGGACGTCAAACTCGTGCTAGCTCGAATATTCATAATTTTTTCACTCAGCAGTGCGGTGTTCAAACTTCATTACTGTAGCTCTCTTTACAAAATCGGAGCTGACACCTTAAAAAACTCAGGCCGGCCCTTCAGATAAGGCCCACAAGTCTGAGCCCAAACCAGGCCAGCCCTTCAGATAAGGCTCGAAGGTTCAAGCCGGATCGGGCCGGTTGATACCCTCACGATACATGATACATTAACATACCAAAACCACCAAAATTGTACATGTTTATTTCATTTACACACCCTCCCAGATTGCAGTACGAGATAGGAAACTAAACTAGTAAAAGTTGAAAATTGGTTAGTTTGAGTGTTGAACATAATGTTAATAGCTAAGGAAGGAGGATGGAGAGTTAACCTGTTGTTGAACATGCATAGCTGCTGCGGTAGAATCCCCAGTAAGCATGGCAGTCTTAATGCCTAAAGATTTGATCTCCCTAATTGCCTCCTCTACGCCCGATCGACATTTATCAGACAGACTGAATTTTCCGACTAGTTTTCCTTCGCAAAATACATATCCTATGCTCTTCCCTTCCGTTGCATGTTCTCTGCTAGGGACTGAAAATATGACCAATTGACATGTTAGAGTCACATATGTCAAACTAAATTCAACTTAAACTGAAAAGATATGAGGAGAGAAGGATTCAACCTGTCGGACATCCGGCTCTTGTAGCAATTTTTCGACTCCCAACATAGAATTCTTTACCATCTATTTTTCCATACACTCCTTCTCCAGGAAAGTTTTCGAACTTCACGACATTTTCGGGTTTACAATCGATGGAATGCAAGCGTCCGTAGTCGATAAGAGCAGCTGCCAATGGATGGCTCGATTTGCTTTCGATGCTCGCAACCCTACGAACAAAAATAAGAAAATCAGTTCCAAATCTAATTAAATTGTTGATTTTTGTTGACTTATGATTGAATATAAAGAGAAAACAAAAGAAGTATGAAATTTTCTAACCAATAAACAAACATGTTTATGTCAATATCAAATTGAAGAACTTGACAATCCGTAACGACGAATTCGCCTCGTGTGATGGTTCCTGTTTTATCGAAGGCGATGACCTTGACTTTAGCTAGAGTTTCGAGAAAATCTCCACCCTTGATAAGGAGGCCGGATTTAGCTGCCTTCGTGAGAGCACAAAATGTAGCGACAGGTGTCGAAAGAATAAGCGCGCATGGACAGGCACTTACTAACACGACTAGTGCCAAATGAAACCAGTGATTAGTGTTGTCAACTTGTAATGCGGCCGGAACCACTGCTAAACTTGCCGACACAACTATAATGGCTGCACGAAAAGACAGAAAGTTGGATTCAACATATCAAATCTTTGGGTTCTCAAAGCTGCAAACAATAAGAAATCCTACTCCCTCTATCTCCTCCAACTTAGTTCATTATAATTCACAGTAGCAAGAAAACCATACTAATTTTCTAATAAATTTGACAGTTGATTGGCATTTTTGGCTATCGAAAATGTTACACGAATTGCACTAACCCGGCGTGTAAAATTTTGTGCACTTATCGATGAATTTCTGGGTGCTAGACTTGTTGTTCTGTGCCTCTTCTACAAGCTTCGCCATTTTAGCCACCACACAATCTTCAGCTAGAGCAGTGGTTTTAACACTAACATACCCTACCAACAAAAAACAACAATCCCTTGAGAAAAAAAGCTTAGAGCAAATAGCATTCTTTTTAAGGTATCATGACAAAGTGTCGTGTAGATTACCATTTAGATTGATGGTTCCTGCCCAAACACATGAATCTTTCTGTTTGGCAACTGGGAAAGACTCTCCGGTTAAATTTTTCTCGTCGACGTCACATTGTCCCGTGACTACGATGCCATCGATTGGTATGATTTCTCCGGCCTTAACGGCTATGATTGTGTTTATCTTCACTTCCCTGGCGTCGACCAGCTCCCCAGTCTCGGCTATGACAGCATTCTGAGGAGCTATGTTCATCAATGAAGACATCACGGCCTTGGCCTGAGTATATTTCAGAATAATTATCGTTAGCCATTGATTAATACTCTATCGCTAACAATTATACTAAAACTTTATAAATTCAAATTACCGTAAGATAATATTATGAAAGATAGAGAGAAAGAGAGAGAGAGTGTGTGGAGAGAGAAAGAGAGCTACCTTGTGGCTTGCCCTTGACTCAAGCCATTCAGCTATGGTGAAAAGGAAGACAATGGCTCCAGCTTCCAAATAGTCATCCATGGCGATCGTCCCAATCACTGCAATCACGACCCAATCAAACTTTACGGGTAAATTTCTTTTTATTCCCATAATTTTTTCTTGTAGAAATTTCCAAATAAATATGTATATTCTTTCTTCTACTTTTCTTTTCCTATTCTAGTTTCCTGTGACATCTTCTTCAGTAAAAATCGACTTAGGGTTAACATCAATTTACTTTTTTGTATAACACCTTCATCTCTATCAAATAGTACAATTTGTCGGTTTTGTTATTAAGTTTTATTTAAAAGAACTTGTACTAATTGAAAATGAAATATTATTTATATAGTAAGTGCATTTAAACAATATGAGTTAATAATTTTGTCACTAGATTTTGGGCCCAACAACCCTTTACAATAATGGCCCATCACATTTTTATTATTATTTCATTTATTACCTAATAGGGGTGGGAACACTTCATTTTGATTTGGTTTCACTCCTAATTGTAATCGGTTCGTTTTCAAAATTTTTGAAACTGAAACCGAATTGATTGAGTTTGAAGTCAAACAAAAACCAAATTGATTTTTTCAATTTTGCTCGGTTCACTTATGATACAGTTTTGTTCTTGCATATTTTTTTGTTAGGTCTCAATTTTGAGTCGGTTTTAGTTGGTTTGACATAAGTTTTAGCTGGTTTTGATAAGATTGGTTTGTTTTTTTTGTTATTTTAAATTTAAAATGAAAAATATGTATAAATATTTAATATCATTTCAATTCCATTATAACTGGTTTTTGAGAAAAGAAATCAAGAACCAAACCAAGATTTTCGGTTTTATTGAGTTCAAATCTCAAATTGGGTTCTTTAAAACATAAAAAGAACTACACTGGACCTAAATCATTGGTTTGGTTCGGTTTATCTAGTTTGACCCGTTCCACCACTATAATCTAAGCAACATCAAAAAATGTACCTGCAATAATAATGAGAATGTTGATGTCGAGCCGGAAATTACGAATGGAAGCAATGGCTTTCAAAGCAATCGGGATGACACCCAAGGCAACAGCACCAAGAGCAAGCCATTGGAGTGGATGGTATACATATTTAAGAAGAGAAAGTGAAAGCAACGAACCACTGGCAATTGCATAAGGGCTTGGCCACTTCTTCTTGTAGTGTTCTTCTCCATATAATCTCACATTTGCTTCTAACCTTGCTTGGTTTAAAGCTTTAGCTGTCACATTAATTAATTTAATTACACATGAACTGCCAAAATTATTTTTCAATTAATTTCTATTGAAAAAATAAATAAATAAAATTTAACTAACTATACGCAACTACAAGAACACTCCTTCGTTCATTGCAATTTAATTAAATTAATATACATAAAGGGAAGAATAATAATAATTACTATTATTAATTAACATGTGAATTATTCAAAACACCCTATTTATGACGTAATTTATCATTTTAATCGCAAAAAAAAAAAAATTAAAAAAATGGAATTCAGTTAGCTTTCCTTATCGAAAAATAAATAGGCTAAACAGATCGAAGAGAGTGGCAATCACTTTCTTGATGGGTTTGCTCTTTAATAATATTAATATTCTTTAAAAATTTAAATTTCTTGTGTATTCTTTCCATTTAAGGATGACCTTAAATAATTATTAAGAACATCTAATTTATTCCTTTTTTTTAATATATAAGTCAAAAGCAAGAGATTGAGAAATAAAGGAGAAGCTATACTAGTCCATAAATTTGAAATAACAAAACAAATTCACCAAAAGTAAATAGACTAGCAATGGTTTATCTAAGACTAATGTTCTACGCCAAATTTAATTTTAAATTCTAATTTTACACAATAACTTGTCATTTTTTTTTATTGGCATATGCAATATACTATGTTAACTATTTATAACAGATCATAATTACTGAAATAACAAAAAAAAAATAATACGTAAATAACATGTTATAGTGTACGAATTAAAGTGCACGAGTAAATTGAACGCAAAGCGAATATTTTTATAAATAGTTGTTGAAGTCATAATGTTGGAAGAGTTTGTTAAGTGTAAAAATTATACCTTTTGGGGAAGAAATGAGTGGGTTGCCAATTCATTAATCACTATCGGCACCAACAACTTACTACCCCACTTATTGACTCATACATCATCCATTTTAGGTCTGTACCAACTTCTTTTTCATACAAAAGAACATTTTTTTTTTGACAAAATAAATAAATACGTAACTGCCAAAAGATGGATCGTGAAGTTTGCCTGTCAAATTATGGGAAGAAACCCCGCTGAAAACCTGAAGAACTTTTACAGTTTTCTGTGGGACTACTGTCGTCCTTTTCTGGGCTATTAGCTAAAATATATGTTGTGATTTTCTTCAGTTTGGAGTTGATTAAGGAGTAAAAGTGGTGGTGAGTGTGAAATTTTTGAGCTTTGTCTTTCTCTCTCTTCATTTTTTTTCTTGAAGAAAGGAGAAAATGATGCGTGAAAAAACACATCAACTGCAGAAAAGACTACTTACCTATTTGAATCTGGGATATAACCATGGAATCATGAAGAACAATTACTGTTCTTGTTGGGACTATGACAGATATTTCTTTGATTCCATCCAGTGGTTTCAAAATGTTTTCTATCAAGCCAACTTCTGATGAACAGCAAATTCCAAGAACATCAAAGTAGCTTTTCTGTAAGTTGCTTCCTGTCTTCTTCTTTTCTTCCGCCATATCTGCTCGAGCTGTGCAGAATTTAAAGAACAAATCAGTGTTCAGAGGAGGTGTGTGTGTGGAGGTTTCCATCATTATGCAGATGATGTTAATTTCAGCCGATTGAAGATACCCAGAAGAAAAAAGTTCAGCAAAATCAAGTTCTTTGATCAATACCCAGATCAAGAAAAATAATGAAAATGTTTATCTAATCTGTATTAAAAAGAAGAAATTTTCATTGAAAAGTTCCACTGTAAGATGAATCAAACCAGAAAAAAAAAAGGGGACAGGGAGAGATGAAATGGGAAAGACAAACAACAAAGCCAAGGAACTCCAGAAAAACATTGGAGAAGAAGATGAAAGTAAACACCTGAAGCTGCAGGAAGTTGAAGAAGAATGGGGAAGAAGACACAGAAAGAGAGAGAAATGGAGAGGAGAAGAAGAAGAAACTCAAGTAGAGAGAGAAGAGAGGAATGGGGGGGTTTAAGAAGGCAAACATTTACTGTTCAACCATGGCCATAACAACAGCAGAAAAGAATATCAAAATGGCATAAGCAAAACCACCTGCAGAAAAAAATATACTGTTTTAAGTCTCATTTTCCCATTCGAATATTTTGCCTGTGGATGGATTAGACTCACTCCTATAATGGAGAATAGGTTAGAAAGAATAGAATTTGGAATCCACGTGTGAATCCATCTCATACTAAATGCTTACACTTTGCACATGGTCTCTACAGTAATATAAAAAAAAACAAAGGGAAGATGACAAATCAACTATTGTACTTTGTGATCAATAACAATTTAACTATTAAACTATTTTTGTTAATAAATTAATCATTGAACTATAGAAATACATCGTCGCAAATATTGTTGTCACGTTTGTCGTCAAAATCCGTCGAGGGACGTCTGTTGTGAGACTAGGGACATCTGTTATGGGCAGAACAACATAATCTCAAGTCGAAGGACGTCCATTTCTAGATGAGAGATGTCCATTAAGAGAAAACGGGACGTTCGTTTGGAACCGAGGGACGTACGTCTTAATTAAGATAGTCTGCCTTTTAAAAAAGTGGGTGACTTGCATGTGACCTTCATCGTTAAAGTCTTTGGAGTCTATCCTGGCCGTCAATTCCGATCGAAGGTTGTCTATTCTCAATCAAACGGGCATGAACCACCGTTCGCCATCGCCTTTGGAAAATGACAAACTCCATCATCGCAGTCCATTTCGATCGAGGGACGTCCGTCCTCGATCCAATGGCCATGAACCATTGTTCTTTATCGCCTTTGGAAAATGACAAACTCCATCATCGCCATCCATTCCGATCGAGGGACGTTCGTCTTCAATCCAACGGCTATGAACCATTGTTCGCCATCGCCTTTGGATAATGACAAACTCCATCTTCGCCGTTCATTCCGATCCAGGGACGCCCGTCTCTCGATCCAACAGGCAGGATAGATGTCCCCTGATATATGAGGTCCTTCCTCGTCCGTCTGTCCGTCCCCGTCGTTGCGGGACGACCGTTGTTGCTGCCTTGGACGTCTCCGTTCAACGATCATTGGCGTTAATGAAACCATGACGTTAAAGTCAATGAATTTTGATGGAAAACATAATCTCGATGTTTGCGTTGACATTTTTCTATAGTTCAGTGGTTAATTTGTTAACAAAAATAGGTTAATGATTGCCTTGTCATTAATCGCAAAGTATAATGATTGATTTGTCATTTTCCCAAAAAAAGACTACCATATAATTTCTATCTATTTTTTTGAAAAATAAATGTTTGAGATATACCTTAATTAATTTAGATACATAAGATGGTTGAAAACTAGTTTGAACAAAAAATGTTTCAGATATACCCCAATGATATATTTTCTATATTTTGGTTGAAATCATAAGATGGTTGAATATTTTGCTAGTGGCTCAAAAAATGTTTGAGAAATGCCCTAATTATCTATATATATATAAAAGAATATATGTTGTTTGAACAATCTATCAACGATGTTCTTCAACCCGCTGTTTTATGTTTTCTGTTTGGTATGAAGAAAAAAACTTGCTATTTACATCTATCGTGCATGCCCACTGTTCTTTCAAATCAAAATTTAATTAAAGAGTGTCTTTTTTTTTGTTCTTGTTTATGAATTTTATTTAACATATATTATTTGAATTATTTATGTAACATAATCTTTGTAGCATATCCACTACCTCTCATTTTCCTAATAAGTTGCTTTAAGAATCATTCTTTAGAAGTGGAAAAACTTATTGTGAAATGTGGCAAAGGTGAGTTAGGGAAATATTTTGAAATTTATTTTGAATCAAAACTTCCATCTTTAGTGGAAACTACCGCACCATATAAGAAGATCATTCTCTTTAAGGGTCTTTTGTGGTTAACCATAATTGATTTTCTTTCTGGTGGAGGACATAAAGTTTTTGGGTATGCAAATAAAAGAAAGGAGGAGAGAATTTTCGTGTGATCCAACGTTTGAACTAGGAGAACATTTTGGCCATAATAGAAAGTTGAATGTTAAATGTGATTGTTCGTCACCGTCATGTTAATTCATTCAAAATTTAGAATCTAATGGGAATGTTTGATTTCATTGATATAGGGTTTGGTTTCTGTGGAAAGGTTGAGTCTTTGTTGTTGCAAATTCGGATTATGAAGGTATGGTAAAATTTTGATTATTTTTTCAAAATTATGGATAGCAATAAGAATTTGGTTTTTGGTTTGAGATTTATGCACGAAATTGAATTAGTATATGCTCTACTATGCTCTGAAGTGTTTAAAATTGAAAATTTTTAGAAGAAAAGTTGAAGTTTTCAAAATACATAGAGAGTCTTGTGTTGCAGGCAGGTATCCGTAGAAGCGAAGGCTTATGTCACGGAAAACACGTGTCTATGGAAGCGAAGACTTCCACGACAGAAACAAAGGCTTCCATGGCAGAAAAGTATGCATCCGAGGGAGCGAAGGCTGTAGTGAAAGACATGTGTCCGTAGAAGCAAAGGCTTATGCGGCGACAACGTACGCATCCGTAGGAGCTTAGACTTCCGTGAAAGACACGTGTCTGCAGAATCGAAGTCTTCTGCAAAAGCATGTAGAAGGCACGTGTCCGCGAAAGGAAAGGCTTCAGCGGCAACGCATGCATTTGTGGATGCCCTCGCTTCCACAAAAACGCAAGCATTTGTAGAAGCGAACGATTTCATGGAAGTGGGTAGAGTGGACGACGCTTGAAAAATGAATGCCCAGACACAATCCGTAGTAGACTGGATTTATAATAAAGTGAAGGATGATTGAGTGGAACTCCAAACCAGATTCTAAAAGTTGGATATTTTGGGAATTGTTCTGTGAGTTCCCAAAGTTGGTTCCTATCCCGATTGTTGGTTTCGACGAATTTTTTTGAAGGTTTAAAAAAGTAAATTGATTTTTATAAATATACTTTGATAGGTCCAACATATTGGCAAGAAATTTGAACTGATTAGATTCTTATTTGCTACAACATTGTTTGGCTTTTGGTAGGACATTTGAGGTAGGAGTTTATTTATATCCAACATTTACATCAGTTTTATAAAATTTTATTTTGAGATGCGTTCTCATATAAAATGACATGTCCATTTTGATGGCTTGTTGATTTTCGTATTACTTATGTATTTTTTACTAGGCATGATTATTTTAAACATACATAACATTTAATTGGTCATCTTGTTCGTGTGAACCTAGTTTGATCGACTTACATGGGGTATCATTTTCGTTACGCATATTCGATTGTTGTAGGATTTGTTTGTTATATTTGTTAACTAAAGCAATAAGACAACTGTATATGTTGTTTCTCTGGACGCAAAACCATAAACCTGATTAAGGTCATTTGTGGTTGTTGCAATCATCAACTATCGCTGTTATTATTACTGTCAATGACATGTTATACTCGGAGTCCGTGAGTGATTCAATTTTCACTGAAATTTACACTAGTGAGTTATTTTATGTTACATACCACACTATAGTTGGTTGTTTTGAAAACTTAGCCTACTATATTTTGTTCGATATTGTATAATTTGTTTTAACGTGGCATTCTTATCTATCCTTTTTATTATACTGTTGAACATAAAGTTTATCCCTACTGAGTAAGTCGACTCATTCCTTACGACTCCCCTCATTTCATGATTTAGTTTGGAAGATTTTCAATTGCTGGAGCAGGTGTGAGCTTAGTGATTTATTTATGCTTTATAGTTACTTTTGTTTTCAATGGACTTTGTTTGCGATGTTAATGATTGATTTAGCTATTTAATTTACTTTTTAAATCTAGTACATATTTACTTTATAAACTTATATTACTACCTTATCTGATGTCACTATTAGACCTATGTGTTATCCCAGTTTAATTGGGTCTTGGTTATTTATTTTCTCATTTAAATATTTTACTGTTTGTTAAGTAAATTAGTTAAAGGGTTGGGTGACTCGGTTCATTTTCAGACCGAGTCATTTCCCATTTTGTCTTGGATACTCTTTGAGGGCGTGACACTTATATACAAAATGTGGCAGCTACACTAGCATAATATAATTAGACATGCCATGAGTTTAAAACTCCTCGGGACTCAATAATAGTAATTTCTATTAATTTAATTTTTGCAGTATATTGTAGAACATAAATTGGATTAATATATAAAAATAATAGTGTTTTTACTTCATTTGAAGAAACCAAGTTGAAGGGCTGTCAATTTTTCAGAAAAAAATAATCATTGTTTTCCACTATTTTAAGAAAAGAAGATTGCAAAATTTTGTAATTATAAAAGTAAATATACAAATTACCTTATATCTGGGTAAAAAATCGTAGAATAATTTTTGTTACAATTTTTAATGGGAAAATGACAAATCAACCATTGTACTTTGTGATCAATGATAAGATAACTACTAAAGTATTTTTGTTAACAACTTAACCACTGAACTATGAGAAATCGACGCCGCAAACATTACCGTTAACTTTCTGAAAATCGCAGTGAAAACGAACAAATACCCATGAAAAAAACGAAAAGAACTCATGATTTTAGAAGAGACTTTCAATAGAAAAAGTTAATATCCATGGAGAATGAATTTAGAAGATTTCCCATTTTTTAAAATAATGGATTTAGAAAATTTTAGATTTTATAATTAAGAAAATTTTGTAAAAAATTGTTAATGTTTTAGTTTTCGGATGATTTAGAATTGTTTTACAATCTATGAGAAATCATAGTTTGTCTATGTTTTTCTATGAAGAAGACAATAATTTTTTTTTATTTGCAGAAGTTCATCTACGGATCAACAACATTCCTCTGCGGATCGACGACAATCCTCTGCGAATCGACGACAAACCTCTGCAGATCGACGACATTCTTGAATTATATTTCAAGAATTTATGTTCTGCAGTGGAAAGACAACGTTCCGCTACGGAACGACAACGCTATTTAATGGAAAACGTAACCGCGGTGTTTACTTTGTCAATTTCTCATAGTTTAATAGTTAAATTGTTAACAAAAATACTTTAATAGTTGACTTGTCATTAGATGGTTGATTTGTCATTTTTCAATTTTTAATTTATAATGTAATTGCTAAAATTAAAATTGATATAATATAATAATAAATAAATAAATAAAATAGTAGCAATATTAAAAGTGCAATGTCATGAGAAATAATATTGTCGCTTACACGAGATCTTAAGGTGGAGTTGTAGCGTAATCGTAGATATTTTTATTTTTTAATTTTTTGGTGAGAAAAACAAAATCAAATATATTAAACTAAAAAATACAAATACAATCGTAGAGAAGAGGTTACATTTAAATAAAGTATTACAAATAGACGAAAACGGAAATAGGAAAATTGAAGCTGAGAGGTATTTTTAAATAAAGTACCCTAAGATAAGACATTGGTTGAATAATGAATTATATAATAAAAGGTTTTGAACTTATGTCACATCACTTTATATTTTTGGTCATTTTTATTGTTTGATCCATTACAATTTTTAAAATTATTTTAACTATTAAATAATTATTATTTTTTTAAAAATTAACCAAATAACCACTTAACCATGAAATCAATGATAAGTCCACCACTAAATAATTTTTGCTAATAAATAAATCACTCAACTATAAGAAATGAACAAAGAAAATATTGTTGTCACGTTTTCTGATAAAAAATGTTTTCTTTTCTCAGCAAAACCTTCTTTACGTTGTGGAAAGTGAGTTCTTGAAATAGAATTTAGGAAAAATTATTTTCCGCAATGAAAAGTTAACTTTCCATAGAGGAAAATTTATTTTCCGCAGTCTTTCCTAAGTTATATTCCAAATACTCACTTTCAGCAAAGGAAAGATTACTTTTCACAGTAGAAGCTATTCTTTTCGCAGCGGAAAATTCTCTTTGCCCTCCGTTTGCTAAATTTTTTTTCATTATTTAGTGTAGCAAACAACTAATTTTCCGGGGAGTTTCCTCAGTGGATTGAAAACATGTTTACCTTGGAGTACATTGATTTTGCAACTAACAATTAACAGAAAATATTTTATTTTGATACAAAAATCGATTTTGAATAGCTTAACATTTCTAAAATCTATTTTTCAGCCAGTTTTCTTAGTAAATCAGAAACATGTTTAGCTTGAGGATTTTTCAATAAACAGTTAACTAGAAATCTTCAATTTTGATACCAAAATCGATTTAAAAAAATTTAACTGAAAATCTTTTCGTTTTAAACGTTTCTTTAACAAGTTAACAACAATATTTGCATCGTTCATTTATTATAGTTGAGTGTTTTATTTATTAATAAAAATTATTTAGTGGTTAACTTGTTATGGACCCATAGTTTCATGATTATTTTGTTAATTTATCTAGGGTAAATGACAAATCAACCATCGTGGTTTGTGGTCAATGACAAGTCAACCACTAGGGTATTTTTTTTAACAAATTAACCACTGACGTATGGAAAAATAACAAAACAAACATCGCATCTGCGTTAACAAGTTAAAAATGCAGTCACTGCGTTTTTACGCTGTGTCACCGCGTTTTTACGCTGTTTCACCACGTTTTTACGCGGTGTCACCGCGTTTTTACATGGTGTCACCTCGTTTTTACGCAGTGTCACCGCGTTTTTACGGGAGGCACCGCATTTTTACGCGGTGTCTCGCGCCAGACACCGCGTCTAGGCTGCGTCCAGGCTTCTTTGTCATGCATAGCGTTCTCGATCAATTGTGTTTCGTGGTTACTTCGAATTCATTATGTATATGTTTTACGAATGCAAGGTTTTTATTGGTTTTTTGACCTCTGCACCTTCAAACTAGCATAACTTTTGCTACGAATGTCGGAATTGGGCGCAGAAGGTATCAAATCGAAGCTATCTCAGAGCTCTATAATTGTCATTGGGTATATCCCAAGACCACCTTTCTCAGCCCCAAAATCAATCATTTAAGCCCTCAAATTTGCGATCAAACATTTTTCCAGACTAAGCAAATGTTTGATCGCAAATTTGAGGGCTTAAACGATTGATTTTGGGGCTGAGAAATGCCATCATTGGTTGTCCAATGATGATTATAGAGCTCTGAGATAGCTTCGATTTGATACCTTCTGCGCCCAATTCCGACATTCGTAGCAAAAGTTATGCTAGTTTGAAGGTGCAGAGGTCAAAAAACCAATAAAAACCTTGCATTCGTAAAACATATACATAATGAATTCGAAGTAACCACGAAACACAATTGATCGAGAACGCCATGCATGACAAAGAAGCCTGGACGCAGCCTAGACGCGGTGTCTGGCGCGAGACACCGCGTAAAAATGCGGTGCCTCGCGTAAAAACGCGGTGCCACCACGTAAAAACGAGGTGACACCGCGTAAAAACGAGGTGCCTCGCGAAAAAATGCGGTGCCTTGCGTAAAAACGCAGTGACACTGCGTTTTTAACTTGTTAACGCAGATGCGATGTTTGCTTTGTTATTTTCCCATACATCAGTGGAAAATTTGTTAAAAAAAATACCCTAGTGGTTGACTTGTCAGTAACCACAAACCACGATAGTTGATTTATCATTTACCCATTTATCTATTTTTTAATTAACATGGTGTCATCCCCCGTCATAGTAAATGTGATACACAAATGATTTATCCACACGCAACACTATTACCTTTTTATAATTGCATTAACTTTTGGAAAAAAAAGTTCAATAATTTGATAATTATTCAGGAAGTGATTATTTATTTTCGAATATCACAAATCCTTCTTTGGATTCATTAGTGAAATATATATATATATATTATTTATTTCTATTTTAAGTAGTGTATCCTTTAATAATCATCGCACTTCTACAATAACTAAGTTATATAATTCTTCTTATTGCCATAAACAATATAATTATTAAAAAAGTAACGGTTTTTTGAGCATGCAGCTTTAAAACTACTTTTTTTTGCAGTTTCTAATTAAATAATACTACCCGTTTCCACGTAGACTTTTTTGTTCCTACGTTATTAATGTGATTTTCTATTTCACATTTTGGGCATGAATCGCGTAAATGATTAATTAAATTTGAAATCAACAGTGAGCTTTACATTGGATAAATAACTGTTGTTGGGGTTGTACATAGATCTGAGTTTCCTAAGTTGAAGAAAAATGTTAGATTAACCCTCTTATTTTACGTTTTTAAATTGACATATGTTTGATCATTTATACTATCATATAAGAATATTGTCATAAAACTCTATTTACTAGCATAATATTTTGAATTGTGGAAATGTCTCGACCTGAAAATGAGTTGCGACAGAAATAGAAAATGATCTAACCCTCGATGCTCGATAGATTACATGACTTACAGCAGAAGAATTACAGAACCAAATAAAAGGCCAAAAAATGTTAGGCTAAATATAAAAGAGCAAAAGTGAACATATGATATTATTGTAACTACTAATGTGAATTAATTTAATTAATTCACTTAAATGCACAATCAATTGGTAGTTTCTATATTCATGTTAAATCTGCTATTATATTGTCTCTTGCACCATTGTGTAGGGGTGGGCAAGAACCGAAAAGAACCGAGAACCTACTCGGAACCGAGATTTGGTTCCAGTTCGGTTCTGGTTCTTAGTTGCCAAATTTCCTTGCGGTTTCAGTTTCAGTTTTGGTTCCTCACTCTTGAAATTGAGAACCGAATGGTCTGTTCCACCCAGAACCGGTTTGTGTTGTCCATCTCATGGCAGGGGGGGATACAAAATGGTTCTTTGTTGAACTTTCGAGAGAATCGGGCATTTGGGTGATTTGGCGACTCGGAGTCGGCGTCGACAGTGACAATGGTTTTCGCCCTTGTAGAAAAGGGGTCAATGAAAGAGGACGGCAGCGTGGAGAATCAAGTGGCGATCATGAGTGAAAGAGATGATTTAGAAAAGGAGGTTGTGATGTTGCGAGTTCATTCGAGCCTGCTTCGTTCTTTAATTTCATGTGTTTTTTTTCTCATATTCTGATAGTTGTGTATAGAGGTGGTAAAATTCAAGGGCATCGCAGAGGAAAAGGTCTTCAGGTTAAAGAATTGAGAATGAAAGAATAGAGAAAGTGGAGAACAGGATCTGATCGCGCATGTTCCATTCAGGCGAATATGGATAGATGATTTGAAAACCGCAAGCTTCACGGCGAGGTGGTTTGACACTTGATTTGTTCTGGTGATAAAGATGGTCACAACAGTCTCACTCCTTCTCATCCCCTCTTACATTTGATTTGATCGACTAAACAGAAGGAGAGGTCTTCATCCACAGCAGCTGGGAAGAATCATCGTTGGAGAAATCAAAGACGGAATCAGAAGCGTTCTTTTGTCGAGAAGGATTGTTGAATTTTCTGGTGCAATTGAAGATGGCTCGAATTGTACATTGAGGGGGAAGATCAGACACAGCAAAGGTGGCGCAGACATCGAAACATAGGGTTCACGCCTTTATTACTGCTCATATGTTGTTTAATGACCAGAGAATACCACTTGCTAGTAAAACATCAAATTGTTCTGATGTATGGAACCGGTTTGGAACCGGAACTGAACTGGAAACGAGACTTGGGTCATGTTCCTTGCGGTTTTGGTTCCGGTTCCTCACTCTTGGAACCGAGAACCAAACAGTCCGTTCCAAGAGGTCCGGAACTTGAACCGGAAACGAGAATTGGTTTGCCCACCCCTACCATTGTGAATGGGCGAGGCATTTACAAAGGGAGAGAAAAATCATTGTAGGGGAAGAATTAGTTTGGAGATAGTGATTTTTTGCTGTGAAGAGGTTTTTCTTAGAAAAATCAGATTTTAAAAATCTTGTTTGGTGTAGATTTTGTGCTCTGTTATATTAGTTGAATTGCTTCAATTTTGAGGCTTGAAGAATTTGGAAATCGAAAGTCTTTGAGAGGTAAATATCATTCCTATATTATTGTTATCCGTGGTTTGAAATTGAATTTGTGATTGGAGAATTGAAGGAAGGTTTAGAAGTGTTACCATGAAAAAAAGTAGTTTTCATTTTGGTTAGAAGTTAATGATTATTGGATGAAATCATATTATGTTTTGACCCTATGATTGGTGAGTGTTTGCGTTTCAATTTCGCTAGAAAATATGGTAGAAATCTAGCGAAATAGTGTTGCCGCCATCGGAGGAAACACCACTATGCCAAATGGCTCAATGACCTCGGCTAGTATGGTAGCTTGGCCAAGCAGGGCCATCACCCAATGGCCTCAGCTATGCACTATTTTTAAGTCGTGACTTAGCTGTTTGGGCAGCAGCTCAGATCCTGTTTTGGATTTTAAACCCAATTGTTTTTTGGTCATTTAAGAGCGCATTTTGGTACCTATTTGTACTTTAAACTCAATCAATTTTATTTAGCTTAAAGTTTGAAATTGAAAGTGAGAAATTTTGATACTAAGTTTGTGATATCACTATCATTAGATTCTGAGGCGGCGTATTTTGAACTTCCTGGTTTTGAATTGAAATTTGGTTATTGGTAGGTCCACTTGAAGTAGAGGTTTATTTTTATGTTCAACATCACATCATTTTTTTTATAAAACTTTATTTTGAGACGTGTTCTCATATAAAAGGACGTGTCCACTTTATGGCTGTCAGTTTTTGGTAATATTACATATTTTCATTAGACATGTTTTATTTGAGCATGCATATTATTTTTATTAATCATCGGCAAGTGAACCAAGTTTGATCAACCCATAAAGGGTTTCTATTTTCTGTACAAACATTCGATCATTGGAAAATATATTTATTGTGTTAACTAGAGTAATGAGATAGTTGACTGTACAGTGTTCTTGAGCGCAATATCTTCAACCACATTAGGGTCTTATTTTCATGGCTCTAGCAATTGCCAAGTATCGTCATTTCTATATATGCCTATAATATGGTGTGCTCGGAATCTATGAATGACTCAATTTTTACTAAGTTTTTCATATTGTACAGTAGGGTATATTTTTTTTTAATATTTGCCCTACCACTTGATTTATAAACCAATTTTTTTATGCAAATGTTTTCTATATGGCATGTTCCTCATTTTTATCAAAACTTTGTTATTAAACGTAAAACTCTACCGTTATTGAGTTTAGTCGACTCAACCCAAATGAATCCCCCCCTTTAGGCTTTAATTTGACGGATACTTAGTTTCCGACACAAAAGTGAGCTAGGAAAACTTTATTTATTTCAGTATTTCCTTTCAAGAGTTTCTTGTAAGGTTGAAATTTGTATTCACACAGTTATTCTGGGTTTTGGTTTTGATTTCATTAGACTTTGGACTTATGAGTTAGCCCAGTTGTTTTAGGCAGTAACTTAGTTTTATTTAAGTTTTCTGCTGCTACATTAGATAATTAAAGTTATGAGCTAGGCAGTTCAGTTTGTTCTCGAGTCAGATTACTCTCCATTTTGTCTTGGGTCCTCTTCAGGGCATCATATACTTTTTGGTATCAGAGCATGGTTCCACTATTCTTGGGAGAGATCATTGGAGAAT
The DNA here is from genome assembly GCA_022433065.1 of Begonia loranthoides. Taxonomy (NCBI): domain Eukaryota; kingdom Viridiplantae; phylum Streptophyta; class Magnoliopsida; order Cucurbitales; family Begoniaceae; genus Begonia; species Begonia loranthoides. The sequence continues at coordinate 35,646,772 of CM039483.1, read as the reverse complement.
CTAATAGTGTAATAGTTTGGACATTTGCCAGCTGTGCATTGAATTGATCTAACATCTAGTCAAATTTTTGATTGAATCATGGTGCTACCTAGAAGGCATTTTGAGGTCATTCGCTAGAGAATGACGATATATTTCTATCTGTAGGCATATAGTTTATAATGATCATAAATTTAGTTAGAAGCGATAGGAAGTACTCATCGTAAATTGTTTGAAGAAATCCTTATGAAAATATGAGCCTGTGACTTTTTCTAGGTTGTGTGTGGGTCTGTGAAGTTTAAACTTAAGAAATCCATCTTATGATGCTGTCCAAAGTCTTAATTCCTTTCTAAAATTTAAAACTTGCCTCATCTTATTTGGAAATCATTAGTCCGAATTACGAAATTCCGTTTGTAGACTTTGATTTGGTGACAAATTTGAACTATTTCCATGGTTTGAAAACTGTTGGTAGAGGCTTTTGAATATGTTTTCTTTTGTGCGTTTTGAAAGTAGTATAGATTTCTACGTAGGTTGTTGGGAATATTTGGTCCGGGGATTGGATTCATTTAATAGGGTTTTTCTTGAGAAACGATTGCAGCTGAGGTTTTCCTGATCAAAATTTGTTTCAAACAGCTTAGGAAATATGGTGAATAATTTAAAAGCCATTGTTATAATTGTGGAGCATGGGATTGGTTTTGTTATAATTTATTTTAAGGTAATGATGAAATTTTTTGAGAATTAACAATTGGTTGAGGGTGAAGGCTAATTGAATTTGAGGCAAAGTTCAGTGTGTAACGTGATATGTAGATAGATCATGGTTTGGTTTAAAGTACACTCTCAATTTTTTTAGAATATAATGCCTAGTTGTGGAGTTAGCATATTATATTAAGATCCTAAATTGCAATTGATAAAGTTGTAAGTCTGGAATGCACTTCAAGACTAAGATTATCTTTAGACTTACAAACTCAGCTTTATTTTTGAAAGTTTGAATATTATTTAATATGTTAGGACAATTTTTGTTAAGTATTTATGTGGTAGTCTACCCTGTGTAGGCCAAGATGACCCATGTGAGGGTCCAACCCATATCAATAGAGGTACACAATTCCACATCGCTTAGAAGAGTGGAAAATTCATGGTTTATAAGTAGGGTTCTCCTTCCTACCTAGTATAACATATTTTGAGAAAACTCCAAGAATAAAACCGTGTGGGCTTCAGCTGAAAGCAGATAATATTGTACTGAGAGGACTATGAGACGTTACAATTTAAGTAACTATGGTAAATAATTGGCTAGGAGTGACATAGTTAGAGGAGGATGCAAAGAATGAGCTTAAGGGAAGTCTTTTGAACATGTTTATGTAGTTAGAGTTTTAGTGTCTATGATTAGAATAGACATTGTGCTATTGATAGTATAGTTACTTCTTCCCAATTTATTAGATGAGTGTTGGGGGATGTTAGGATGTGGCTAAATGTTGATTTCACGTTGTTGTATTTCTTTTGAGAACAATGGTCCCTTTGTGATTGGGTGATCATTAAATGACTAGAGTGAAATGTTCCATGTTTGACACCTGGCAGATGTTATGATTAATGGACACTACTTGCCTGCATATTAGATAGTTTATATAAGTAGATCAGTTTTGGTGTGGTCTTGTGTTTGAACATATTAAGTAAAAATAAAACTAAGAGTAACTGTCAAGTGAAATGTGGAGTATTGGCTTTATGTCAACACTACATTATGGACTAGTTTAGCGATATAGGTGGTTGGAGCATTGTTGGAGTTTGCTTTATGTTGTTAGCGGTGACTACGTGAGAGTGATGCAGGATTTGGATTGTCAGTTGTGATTGTGTATCCTAACGTTTTTCTTAAGAATCTGCCAGGGTTGCCACTCGACAGTAACATTTTATCTTACGTTGAGTGATTCTCTACACTGCTCCACTTCTTATTTTTTTGTACATGATTTGCTATAGCTAAGTTGAGGTAGCTACGTATTCGCCAGAATGATTATTATTTTATGAAATCTTGTTCGTAAAAGTATATCACTGTAGAATGGATTGGTGTCATTTAGTAAAAAGTGCTTATAGTTGCCTTAAATTAATGCTAAATACTAAGCATTAAATGGAATAAATTGATGATAGCTATCTATTACCGATGAATGATGAGTTTGATCTATCGAATGGATTGATGTATTTTTCCATAATTGATTTTAAGTTTGACTATCGTTAGCTAAAAGGCTTGTGAGTAAAATTTTCCTAGAATAACCTTTTTGGATGTTGTGGACATTTGATTTTTATAGTTATATGTTTAAAGTTGACCAATGCCCTAGTTGATTTTAATAGCCGAGCTTTTAGATTTTGTTAAAATCAGTATGTTGTCAACCTTATTAACGGTGTATATGTTTGGTGTAGAACTCGTGATGAGAATTTGAAGCATGTCAGAAATTTATTTCAACTTGGTGAGGTCATCAATCATGTGCTAAAAGGGAGAAATGTGGCCTATGAATGACTAAAGTGTAATGTTGAACATGTTTAATCTTGAAAATGGTATCTTGTTAGATCCAGCTATGTTTGCGGTTAATTGGAGTAAGTGCCACTAAAGAAGGTTATGGTAGTTTAGAGTTTGTTAGGACAACTAAATTATTTTGTCGCTTCATAGAGAAAATGTTCCTCTAATGTTTGTTATTGATACCATAGAGTAATAAGAATGTATATTTATATAGGGTGGATAGTGTTAGATAGCTCTTAAGGAGATGAGAGCCAAAATGACTATCATATGGTTTTGGACATGCTAGATGGTGGTCTGTCATATGTCATTTATACATATAAATGAGTGTTAAACTTAGATGTCTTTTAATAAAGTCAAATGGAGTTAAGACAAATGTGCTTGACAGTTGAAGTTACCTCTGACATGGTTTATTGTTGGTGGTGATCTGAGGTTATTACAAAGATATTGTAAAGATAAAATTTTAAGTTTCTAACAGCTTGGAAGTTTAAAATATTGTTATGCTAACGTGATTTAAGAATGTGAAGGAGAGATGTATGAATTATATGGATTTAATTATTATTATTTTTATTGAGATATTAATCTTGATGCGAACCTAGGGTATTAAGGAACCATAGACCTAGCAACACACGCGGAACGTCGAAAAGGATTGTCGTACAAATCAAGAAATGTGTAGAAATGAACTTGAACCTAGCCAAACCTGTCGACTAAAACCAGAGTTATCAGAAGAGGAGCTTGACCCTAACCAAACCGGTTGGTTGAACCAAAACTTTCAAAGGTTTGATCTTTCAAGATTGAAGCTTGAAGAGACCAAGTTCTTTGCAAAGAAGAAAAAAAGAGGAAGACCTCACAAACACACAAGTTTATTTCATAATTCAATCCCTCTAATGAGGCACCATACATATGCTTTTATAGACTTCTAAAATGAATTAAAACTAATAAAAATAATAGTTAGGAAACCCTAGGTGCTGCTAGGGTTAGCTTCCATGCGAAAAGGGTTAAAATTAGGTTGAATTTAGGGTTTAGAGATGGGCCCCGCGCAAAATTGGGCTTACTGGAAACTGGGCAGATTTCGAAAAGCTATTTGAATGACCAAATCATCTCCATATCTTACGTTCTTGGTGTCTATGGAAAGCTTAAGATGTCTTCTTTAATTAGTATGAAGATTACGTGTCCATTTGAAGTCTTGATTTCACCCAAATCTTCATATCAATATTTGTGTGCAGAAAGCCCAATCATAAGCTTTATAGTCTTTGTCCTTCTAGTTGGCCCATTGCACATTCTTCCACCATTGCTTCTTCATCAAAATATTTAATTAATATCTTTCTTTCTTCTCCTCCAAGTCTAGATGTATTTGGCAGCTAGTCCATGTTGGTACTCGGCCACTTGGATGGTTTCCATATAGGGATTTCCTTGGTCTCCAAGTTTGGACACTTGGACTTTTCTTAATCTTTGCTCTCTGTTCCATGGGCTTTTGACATAGCAAATGAACTCCGAATTTAATGATCCAACCTATTCTAGAAAGCTTAGGACGTCATATACAATCTATATGAAGCACACATTTTGCAATGACATCATTTTCAATGCCACAAAAGTCAAACTTTTGTTAAAGGTTAGAATGTAGATAGTTTTGGAAAGTCTTTCTATTTCTCTTTCATTGCTCTTTAACTTCCACCTATGCTTGACCTTGAATGTTTCTATGATATTCTTTGAGGCTTGATTAATAATAGAATGGACTCATAGTTCATCATTTGTCCGTGCTTTAGTTTTTAGATCTCCAATGCCTTATAATGGATCTTTGCCTTTGTAGCTTTCCTAGATCACATCAAATCTAATAGGCCAGCGTAATGGTAAATGTTTTGAGTCAACATTAAAAAATTATTTTCTTTCAAGTTGTTAAGAAATTGGGAAAATTTTTGTTTGTGAGTGAATATATGTTATGTCATGTTGGTGGGAAAATTTTATGGTTGTGTAATGTGATTAGTAAGTAGATTTTAATATAATGAGCAGTTGTGAGCTAAACATTTGACACTTATTGAATTTGCCTCTCTTATTTAACTCAGAGTTAAAATGGAATATGAATTTGTTGGAGACTGTATGATGATGTGGTATTGGTTAGATAAGTGTTGACTTTATTGACCAACTTGCATATGTTATCTTGTTGAGAATGGATCAACTTTTATTTAAATTAAGCAAACTTGATATTAGGAATATCATCTATTTACTCGTGTTTTAATCTTTATGGTAAGTGTTAGGTGTTTTAAGTTACATCTCAATTTTTGAGATAGCTAAAATGGGAGAATTGAACTCTTAAGTTAAATTTGATTGCAATGTAACATTCTCATCCTAGTGTTTTGTTTGAATGTACGATTTGAATTCTCAACTTCATGATTAGATCTTATATTTTGGATTTTAATGATTGTTGGTTAAATCGTTTGTAATTAGTTGGAATTTTTTATAATAATATATGTTAGTTTTGTATGAATGTTTCATCATATAAGGCTATATATGGGAGTCAACTGGGAAGATTCGAGATATTAAGGAAAATTGAGAACTGTTCAGAGTCAGTAGAAAAAGTTATGTATATCTTTTGAGAAAAAAGTTGAATTTGAGACTGATTACTTGGTATTTTTGAAAGTTCGAATATGTTGTGGTATAAGTCATTTTGGTACAAAGAACAAGTTAACTCCCAGATTTATTGAATCCTTTAAGTTTATTAAATAGATTGATTCAATGACTTATCTATTAGATTTACTGCCATAGTTGAGCTATGTTCAGAGTTTAGTCCACATTTCTATGCTAAGTAAGTATATTTAAGATTCATCACATGTTATTTCCTAGACCGATGTCTCTATTTAGGAGGATGTATCTTATGAAGAGGAGCCCAAGAGGATATTAAGTCGAGAGATTAAAGTTTTATGTCCGTGTAAGATTCCTGTGATTTAAGTTAAGTGGATATCATAATGAATTGGAAGCTACTTGGAAAGTCAAGTCAGAAATGGCCTCACTTATTTGGTGGACAAAATTTCAGGGACAAAATTTCTTAAGTGAATGAGAATGTAACATCTGCTGTGAATACTAACTTAGGAAATTATTTTGAATTAATTTAATTAATTCACTTAAATGCACAATCAATTACCAATTTCCATATTCGTGTCAAATCTACCATTATATTGCCTCTTTCACATTTTGAATGGGAGAGGCAGCCGCATAGAGAGAGATAGAACAACCCTTTTAGTGGAAGAATTTGTCTAGAGATTGAGATTTTGTGCTGGAGTTCTAGTAGGTAAAACTCCCTTTGAGCTGTGAAGAGGTTTTTCTTAGAAAAATCATATTTTTAAATTTCATTTGATGTAGCTTTTGTGCTTTGTTAAATCAATTGAATAGCTTCGATTTTGAGGCTTTAAAGATTTGGAAATCGAAAGTCTTTGAGAAGTAAATATCATTCCTATAGTACTGTTATCCATAGTATAAAATCGAATTTGTGATTGGAGAATTGAAAGAAGGTTTAGAAGTATTAACATGAAAAAAAAAAGAAACTTTGATTTTGGGCTAGAAGTTGATGATTATTAGATGAAATCATATTATATTTTGACCCTATGATTTGTGGGTGTTCCTGTTTTTATTATGTTGGAAAATATGGGGCAAAAGAGTGCTGTCAGCGTCGGAGGAAACACCGCTAAGCCACGACTCGACCAGGCGGGACCGCTGCCTAGGCATGATTTTTGGGGCGGGACTTAACTGTTTGGGCCCTAGCTTGGACCCTATTTTGGGCCCGTTGTGGACTTTAAACTCAAATGTTTGTGTGGTGTTTCAGAGCCCATTTTGGTATTGATTTAGGCTTTAGATTCAATTGTTCTTGAGCCATTTTATTTAGCATAAAGTTTGTAATGAAAAGTGAGAAATTTTGATACTAATTATGTGATATCATTATTATTAGATTCTAAGGCATAGAGTTTGGACTCGGTGTATTTTGGACTTCCTAGTTTTGGATTGAGCGTTGGTTACTAGTATGTCCACCTGAGGTAGGAGTTTATTTTTATGTCTAGGAATACATCATTTTTTTTTTGTAATACCCAGAATTAAGATCAGACTAAGAATAATAATATTTATGAATTTTGGAGATTTTGGGGAAGGAATATAATACCTCGATTTCCCATAACGGAATTAAGTAAAGATAATTGAGAAATTAATTGAGTGCAATGAGATTATTTGTATAATTATTAAACATTTATTGGATGGAAATGAATTAATAATTGAAATTGATTAAATGAATTAAGAATTGGAATTAATTAAATGAATTAAAAGAAGAAGTGAACAATGACATTTTAATGCTGAGGCAAAATCCCTCGGGATCAGTCGATAGACTGGTCGACTATGCATGTTGGTATTCACATGCATTGCACGACAAAAACTGGACTAAATGAATGTAATAGGAATTGGGGGTTGGGGAGGTAGTTCAGATTCTAACTGGTAGACTCGAGATTAAACCCTTCCCTCATCTGGATGTGCGAGCCTATCTGCCAAGGTTTAGTTTCTGGCTAAAAACTATTCTCCTTGTGGGAAATATTCCCAATGTCCCAACTCAATGTATGAATTTAATGATATGAGACTATGAGTAAAAGACAGACTGAGTGAATTCCTTTCTAACATAATCAGACATACGCATGCATTATACTACATATTACTTCTTGCTGAGCATTAGACTCACAGTTTGCTTGTGGTGTAGGTGATTGTCAGGATATCAGTGTTCTAGACGTGGGGGAGGATGCATTGCCTGCTGAGCACTTTGGGTATCTAGTTGATTTGACCTGAGAGGTTATGACTTACTACAAGTAAAATATGAATTTGAACAGTTAAGGTTGTATTTTGAAATACGGTAATTGTTTTGTTAAAACGATGGACTTTAGTTTAAAATGTTAAAACCATATTTTGAAATCGTTAACAGTTTCTGCTTTATTTACTCTGATTTATTTTCCTCTCGCAAGTTTTAAGTAAAAATTAAGGAAAAATTTTATATGGCTAACTTTTATACGATAAAAGAAAAAGAAAAGGTTTTAATAATGCAGGGTGTTACATTTTTTATAAAACTTTATTTTGAGACGTATATTCATATAAAATGATGTGTCTACTTTATGGCCGTTGGTTTTTAGTAATATTATGGATTTTCACTATACATGTTTACTTGAACATACATATTATTTATATTTAGTTGAGTGAACAACTTTGATTGACCTAGAGATGAAAAATGAGCCGAGCAGTGTCTGCTAATATTTGGCTCACTAAGCCTACCAAGTTAAACAAGTTGAGTTTAACAAGCCTACCAAAAAAAAAAAATTAAGCTCAAGCCGAATCGCAAGCCACAAGTTAAATGAGCTAAGGTGAGCCAGCTAAACGAGCATAATGAGTCTTAACGAGTCAAGCATACTATACATAAATTATTCAAATTTATATCAATGTATTGTAATGCATTTTTAAAAAAAAATTAGTTATTAAAATTATAATAATATTTATTATTATAATGTAAATATATATAATAATTAATCGTTTAAGTTAACTAACAAAACTATTTTATTAATATGTGAAATGTACATGTATTTCGAAAAAAAACATTATATTATTATAAATATCATTACAGATTAAAAAGTTACAATAAAAAAAGTTTATCACACAAATATCATTATAAATATTCATTATAAATATTTAACAGTTGCATTACTATTAATTAGATATATTTCAACTAAGTTGACATCTATCTAATTGCCAATCATTTGCAACATGTTAAAAAAATTACATATTCAAAAAAATTACTTCAAATTACAATAGAAAGTAATAAATAAATAAATCTAATCTTCAACATTTAAAATTTTGAAATCTTGAAGGATGTCATCCTCTCGTTGTTGATATTTCGTCTTGGCGTCGTTCTAATATTTGATGCATATGAGTGCCTCCATGAGGTCAGGTGCAAGTCGTCCTCTTCGTTTATCGTACACTTATCCACCTACATTAAAAGCGAACTCCGATGCTACAGTAAAGACAAGAAGTGTCAGTAGATCACGTGCCATTATAGAAAGAATATGATATGTAATAGAATACTTTTTCCACAAATCTAAAATATTAAAATTCTTTTCTCAAGAAATTTGATAACAGTATCGAAATAAATATTAAATTCATTTTGTAAAGAAGTAGAATAATTTTCAATATCTATTTCACACCATATATCTGAAGCCAAACTAAAATCATAACTTTGTTTGTAACCAAAAGGCTTCTGAAAGTCCAGAATTATTTGCTAATACCAGTGGTAATAAAATGGTTGAATTCCTCACTTTTGAGGTTGAGAGAATGTCAATGGCACGAGGTAAGTTTAAAACCCAACCCACCAAAATCTCGACCAACACTTGTTGTTTATCTTGCCATACTACTTTGAGGAGTTTTCAAAGTCTGATGAGACTTTTGTTAGCTTAGTGTTTCCTCATATGACTTGTTTGTTCACAAATGTAACTAGTGTACGAACTCTATGAATCACTACCAGATAGGTCTCTACTTCCACTCGATGTTTGGGCTCATCAGGGTCCCTATTCGTTACACTTTCCCTGATTCTTCTCTGTCATCTTCCTATTGAGACTTTTTCTTCTTATCTTTGCAGTCCTAAAGTTTTCCTTAACCCTCTGTACAACCGTCCGAACCTCTTGAATGGAGTTGAACTTCATGCTAGCCAGTCTCGAGCGAATCACGAGCATGAGGCTTCTCCAAAACTTTACTAATACCTCTAATAGATCCATCTTCTTGACCTTTTGTACGCTATTCTAGGATTTTCTTGTTAACAAATTTGGTGTGGTAGTCTAGGATTTTCATGTCACCCTATGCAAGGTTGTGGTAGACATTAATCATAAACTACTTATTAAACAAGTTGGAACAGTTGCCTCAGAACATAAGTACCAAACTACATAAATAACAACGACCATCACACAAAATTGGCTGTGGCTTAACACCATAATCAGAGTTAAAGGCTCCCAACCAAGGACACAACATTATAAAATGTTGTATGTGCACAACAATGAGTGATTGTAAATTGGACTCTAGCAAATCCAATTACCATGTCAGACATTATTATCTACCACTTGCTTAAAATAAATATGTAAAATCATGTGCACGTATATCTCAAAAAAGATACATTGTGAGATAGAAAGATCCTCATTTTTTTGTGATATATTCTGAAATAGATTTTGAAAACCATGCCAGCACAATACAGTACTATAATAAAATCTCTAACCTCTTTGGTAGGTTGTCATCCTACCATTGTGTTGTTTATTCTTGAGATTAACTCTGAACTCCTAGAAATCCTCAAATACCTGCAATTATATTATGATTAATACACTTTCAAGACCTTTAGGATAATTGATGGATTTTACAATCGGAATTGAATCCGTCCCCAAAAAAACGTATTAGAAATTTTTTTTAAAAAAAGTGTGCTCATATGTGTCATATACCATTGTTGCAGCATGTACCTCCTTGAAGTGACATCTATCATGATTGGGTAGATTCATAAAATTTTTTAGGAAAAATGACAAATTAACCATCATCGTTTGCGATCAATGACAAGTTAACAACTATAATTTATTTTATAATAAATTAACCATTGACGTATGGAAAAATGACAAAGCCAACATCGCTGTCACATTTACCGTTAACAAGATGATGAGGAGCTGCGGCGGTTCATAGACAAACCACCACGACTCCGTGGTTTTCCAAGAAAAGAAGGCCATATTTGGCCTAAACCGCCGCGGGGTCTCAAGAGACCACTGCAGTGTGATACCAAACCCGGCGGTCTCTTGAGACACCGTGGCGACGTCATCATTAATCGGCAGCTGGCCTCGGTCTTTGAACTCAGTTGGTATACATAACCCCTGCGGTCCTAGGGCCCGACCATTTGCACCGCAAACAAACATGGAAATACTCTCGGCAAACAACAAGGTCAGACATCCGATCACAATGTATTCCCGAGCAAAGAAATTGGCGTTCAAGCGTGGGAAGTCAATGGTGGAAGTTGTTCAAACCGCGGCGATGGAAGATGTTCAACCCGCGGTAGTGGAAGATGGGAAGATGTTCAACCCGCGACTGTGCAACACGAAAAAATTGTCGAGGATGGAGAAATCGTTGCACACTCGCAATGGCAACCTGAACCCAAGCCTGAACAATGACAAGCTAGAGGCTCATTGGTCCGGTTCCAACCCGTTACAGCGGGTTTCCAATCCAAACTATTCAGGACAGCATATGCTAAAACACGGTATGAAGATGATATACAACACCGGGAAATTATTGTTTCAAAAATAGTAGATTTGGATTCCTTGGCAGGAATGAGAATTAAACAATTAGTTGAAGATGCTGGATTAGGCTAGTTGTGCTGGATGGGGGGTAGTTACTGCGAGAGGATTATTAGAATGTTTTACGCAAATTTGGAACGGTCCACCCAGCCATTAGAGGTGTGGATGTATATTTTTGGACGGGAGTTGAGGTTGACTCTCAACGATGTAAATATAATGCTTGGATGTGTACTGGACGGACCAAGCAATCAATATTATCACGTGTCTCGGGATCCATCATTCATCAATCAAGGAGAATGGCTAGCAATGCTTAGATTATTGCATCAGGATCCTGAGGTTGCTGAGTACAACAAGCCAAAGGGTGAGGAGTTGAATGCCATAGCCTGATTGATCCACATGATCACGACGTACAAAATTTTGTCTTGGGATAGACATCGAGACCATATTAGCTGCATGGGTCTCTATTTGCTGGAGAAGGTGTTCACTAAGAAAAAGGTGGACATCAGATACGTCATACTGAGCCACATGCATGAGGTGTTCAACAACCCAGCCAAGAACCTGCCATACAACTAGCTCATCCAAAGCATCGTTGAGCACTATGGGGTACCCATCTTGGAGAAAGAGCCGAGAATTGAAGAGTCAGTCATTGATGTGTACAACAAAGTGAAAGTGGATTGAATGGGGATCACCCAAGTTCAAGGGGAATGGGTCCGCAAGACCAAGAAGCAGCCAGCACCTCCATCCCCTCAGAGCCTCAACATTCAACCTCCTTAGCGGAATAGTCGCCCCCTCCTCAGTCATCTCACTTTACTTTGATGCCTGAGGAGACGTTCGCCTGGATGAGTAAGATGGAGGAGCTCCATAATATGGTGCTTACGAGAATGTAAATGATGGAAGAGCACCTTCAAATGCAACAGGTCCTAATACAAAGAGGGAAGGAGCGAGCTAAAGAGAGGCATATGTGAGCAAAAGAGAGGCACCGTGAGCTGGTGGCAGCACTTCAGAGATGTGAGAGCCGATAAGCTTGTACAGCAGACTCTCCATCGTCCTCAGAAGCAACAGAAGCCACATACCGCTTGTAAGTTATTTACTTTGTACGCAAAGTCTAGTCTTTACTTTATTTGTGTTTGACGTAATGACGTGTTATAGATTTGCAGCACCGGTGCCATAAGCTGCCAACCTGCTCAGCCAGCCGTGCTTGCCAAGGTGCAGGAGACCAGTGAGTCAGAGCCTCGACCACTTAGAACTGTGCGCGTGGTACGTCTTTCATTTGGTTATATATATGTGTGTTCGTTCATGTTCATGCTTTGTTAGTCTGACGGCCTTTTGCCATTTTTGTTATAGTCTCGGGATTCGATGGACATCTTCAAGAAGTATGTTGCACCAAATACTCGGAAGAATGTGGAGACGTGAGCAGTTCTTGGGAGAAAGCTGCTCGCTGGTGATTACATTGTCACTGATATCATCTTTCCAGATCAAGTCGGGACGCCAGATATGGTGAGAAGGCTTCTTTGTATCTTTGTGTATAAGATTTTATCTTAGTACTCATCCGAACTTATATGCAGTGCTATGAGGTCAATGACGAAGACGTATTCACATTTCAACAGGAAACAAATCTAATGACATTAGGGTGGATTCACGTAAGTAACCATCTCGCTTCTCTGGGTTGTCATTCATCTTCACTGAGATAATCTAATACGTTGTTTACATTTCAGACACATCCAAAGCAAGGGTTGTTTATGTCGTCCGTTGACCTCCACACTCAATATGCTTACCATCAATTGATGCCGGAAGCAATCTCCATCATCGTGGCTACCACTGACAAAGAGTGGTATGTATTTTTCCTTGTGCAAATTCATAATATTGCTTTCCCCGTATTTTATTGGCAATTGTTCTCTTTGCATTGCAGCTCGTATGACATCTTGTGGTGTACGAGTGAAGGGATGAGGGTGATGCGAAAGTGCACTAACCTGTACAATTCCATGAGCACGATGATCAAACCTATAAGGGTCCGTTGTTCGACACAGCATCGAATGTATTCGTTGACCCGTAATTGTCTTTTGCAATCAAGAATTTGCATCCGAAACGAACAAGAAAGAATAAGGCGGCGTAGGAATTTATGTTTATGTACACTTTGTTGTAATTTGTTTACATTTACGTTGTAATTTATGTTTAGTTGCCTTTGTTGTAAAATATGTGTACGTTGAATTATATGTTTGGCTTAAAGATTATATGTTGGATGAAAGATGAATAGTAGAAATGATGAATTATATGTTTGGATGATACTAGATGAATTATATGTTTAGATGATACTAGAACTGCTTGAGATTTTCTAGAGGATGTATGAGATTAGCTTTGGGGGAGTAAAGAAACAATAGAGACTTTGACAAAATTTTTATAAATTGGGGTGAGGATACGTGAAAAGTAAATTATGCATGACGTAAATCAAGTAGATAATTAAAGACAAGTGTATGGAGAAACTTGGGTAAATTCAGTGCAACAATTTCAGAAAGCCGCGGCGGTTTGTTATGCAAGCCACGACGGTTTGTGTAGCAAGCCGCCGCGGCTTGCATAAGATGCTGCAGTGGTGTCTTAAGATGTCGTGACCATTTGTTATGCAAGCCGTTGTGCTTTGCTCACAAGTCGCGGCGGTTTGTTATGCAAGCCACAGCGGCTTGTGAGAAAGTCGCAGCGGCACTGTAATCAATTTTCATGCATCCTCCACAACCAAATGTATGGAACCAATATATATCAATTGAAATTGCTGAAACGAAACAAATTCAAATTTATCAAATCAATTCATATTTATCAATTCAAAATTTACAAATATAGCGTACAGTACAATCACATATATATATAAAACCTAATCTATCAAACCAATGTATCACGGAAGGTTAAGGTCCACATTTGTGTATATTTGTGTTTGTAGACCTTGTGCATCATACTCGTGCAGAACACATTGCAAATGAAATTAGCATAGTTCAAATAACACTTGAAAACGTAAACGTGATAATGGGCTCACCTGCGTCTTAGGAATTCTGTTGGGAATTGTCTCAGATACTCTCTCGGGGACTGTCTCCGGGACTATGGAAGGAATTGTCTCAGGGACTCTGAAACTCATAAATGTGCCCTCCGGCCTTCCTCTGCCGTCTCTACCTCTGCGTCTGCCTCTGGCTCTTCCTCTCCCTCTGTCGCCTTTGCCAGCTCCTGTATTGGATTAGCCTCCACCTTCGCACGTGCGGGAATTGTGCCCCACACCCCCACACCGGCCACAAGTCATGTTCATATATCTTCTAGGTAGCATTGTCCGACTTGGGGCCTCGTTCACATCCCGTATTCTACATTTTTGTGGCCTTTCAGAAGCCTTTTAAATGGCGGTGGGATAATTATATCAAGATTCATCACAAGAGGCCACTCGATTTGTCCATTAATGGGGCAGACAAAGTGGGAGTACATCGCTATGTATGTTTCTCGGTGATAGCACACATGCACAAATTCCTCAGGAGATCTCCTTGTGAAGTGAATGCACGGGACTGCATGGACACACGGGATGTCGGTCAACTCCCACCGGTAATGGGTATAAGTACGCCTGTCCAAATAGACAGAGTACTGGAACTGCTTGGGATTTCTGCAGGATGTATGAGATTAGCTTTGGGGGAGTAAAGAAACAATAGAGACTTTGGCAAAATTTTTATAAACTGGGGTGAGGATACGTGAAAAGTAAATTATGCATGACATAAATCAAGTAGATAATTAAAGACAAGGGAGAAACTTGGGTAAATTCAGTGCAACAATTTCAGAAAGCCACGGCGGTTTGTTATGCAAGCCACGGCAGTTTGTGGAGCAAGCCGCCGCGGCTTGCATAAGACGCTGCAGTGGTGTCTTAAGATGTCGCGACCGTTTGTTATGCAAGCCGTTGCGGTTTGCTCACAAGTCGCGGCGGTTTGTTATGCAAGCCGCATCGGCTTGTGAGAACGTCGCAGCGGCGCTGTAATCAATTTTCATGCATCATCTACAACCAAATGTATGGAACCAATATATATCAATTGAAATTGCTGAAACGAAACAAATTCAAATTTATCAATTCAAATTTATGAAATCAATTCATATTTATCAATTCAAAATTTACAAATATAGCGTACAGTACAATCACATATATATAAAACCTAATCTATCAAACCAATGTATCACGGAAGGTTAAGGTCCACATTTGTGTATATTTGTGTTTGTAGACCTTGTGCATCATACTCCTGCAGAACACATTGCAAATGAAATTAGCATAGTTCAAATAACACTTGAAAACGTAAACGTGATAATGGGCTCACCTGCGTCTTAGGAATTCTGTTGGGAATTGTCTCAGATACTCTCTCAGGGACTGTCTCCGGGACTATGGAAGGAATTGTCTCAGGGACTCTGAAACTCATAAATGTGCCATTCGACCTTCCTCTGCCTCTGGCTCTGCCTCTCGCTCTGTCGCCTTTGCCGGCGCCTGTACTGGACTAGCCTCCACCTTCGCACGTGTGAGAATTGTGCCCCACACCCCCACACCGGCCACAAGTCATGTTCATATGTCTTCTAGGTAGCACTGTCCGACTTGGGGCCTCGTCCACATCCCGTATTCTATGTTTTTAAGGCCTTTTAGAAGCCTTTTAAATGGCGGTGGGATAATTATATCAAGATTCATCACAAGAGGCCACTCAATTTGTCCATTAATGGGGCAGACAAAGTGGGAGTACATCGCTATGTATGTTTCTCGGGGATAGCACATATGCACAAATTCCTCAGGAGATCTCCTTGTGAAGTGAATGCACGGGACTGCATGGACACACGGGATGTCGGTCAACTTCCACCGGTAACAGGTATAAGTACGCCTGTCTAAATAAACAGAGTACTGTTCGTTACCATTGCTGACCTCAAACTGGGTAGCTCCTGAAAACTGGGGGTCGACTAACAAGTTGTAGTTTGGCGAGCCGGTTGCTGACCTGCAGACACAAAAGGTTCGTCGAGGGAGTCATCTTTTCATTTTTTTTCACGATCCTACCCATAATGCCATTATGAATGATCTCGAACATACTTAGAATCGGTTTGTCCTGGGCTAGTTGGATGCAGGCGTTGAAGGACTCACTGAGGTTGTTGGGGCTTAAGTCGCATTTGTGGATGAAGCAGAATGCATGTTTGACTTAGCATGTCACATCTATTCCTCGTAGATAGTTGTGGGCCGCCAGGTCAAGCAAAAATAACTTCGCCATCTCTCTCTCAAACTGCCTCACTGTTGTGGCTCTAGATGCGGCCCACAATGCATCCTTTAACAACCTGCCTTTAAATTATTTTTGAAAAATGCCATACAGGTGTCGGATGCAAAACCGATGGCCTGCTTGCCCTGCCACCTCTCTGACAGCTGGCACAAGCCCCTGCAAAGATTCATAATATGAGTCAGACATTGGTACAAAATGCATAACATAAACACAGAAGGTAAAAGCAATCAACCGCACCTTTTGTCGGTCAGAATTGATTGTCCATCCATTGCCAGATGGGGTGTTTAGATCTTCGAGCAACAATTCTAGAAACCAGCTCCAGGAAGCCCTATTTTCTGCTTCAACCACACTACAACAATTGGATACATTCCATCGTTCCTATCGATGGTGACAGGAGTGAGCAACTGGCCCGGAGTCGCTCCCTTCAAGTGGCAACCATCCAAACAAATAGCTGGTCTACCACAGTTCAGTAGGGCCATCTTGCATGCAACCAAACACATGTACATCCTTTTAAATGCACTCATGTCCAGGTCAACGCACACCGAGCTTCCAGGATTAAACATCTGAATCTCCTCGGCATAAGACCATATGAGCTTGTATTGATCATTGCCATCTCCTTGGTTAATTTTTTTGGCTACATTTCTTGTCCTTCTAGCAAGGTTGGGTGAGATGTTGACGTTGAAGTCCTTCCTGACTGTCTCAATTATGGAAGAAAGGTCCCAGTTGGTCTGACTTTTAAATCTATCTAAGTAATGCGTTGCCACCCATTTGGCAGTGACATGACAGCTTTCCATCTTTTTCGAGTAAGTATGAACGTCGTTGTAGAACTTTATTTGAAACGTCATTTCACCTTGCATTTTTTAGGCGTGCAGCTACCACGTGCATCCTTCCTGGTAAGCAGTCCTCAACAGATGAGCGTCACTATGGGTGAATTTTATCCCGTACCCATTCTTCAATGCATATAGACAATTTCTTCTCTAATTTTATTCAATGAACTGTACTTTTTGCCAAGGCCCATACAAGCGAAGGTGCATTGTGCTTGTGGTGGGCGTCTAGGCCTACTCTCGGCCATGTCAATGTCTTCGTCACTAGTGGATTGGCATAATGAACGGAGGTTCTCATCGTCCTCCTCGTGTAGAGTTGCTGAGACAGAATGCAACACAATTGCAACTTCATTTCCAATTTCACGTACCTCATTCTCATTGGCAAAAAATACGGCTATGGGCCTTACTTCAATTTGACGGCTAATAACAGATTCTTCAACAGTCAAAGACGCCATTTGCTTTTGAACAAATTCTTCAACTTTGCCAAAATGCCGTTCTCTTCAGCTCTCAGAATTCTATAGGGTTCGCTAGTCGCTGACAAAATGCATGAGAATATCGCAAGGAGTTCACTGTCTACTTATACAATTCGAAACCGAGGCTAGCAAACTGCGGCGGCATCTTGAGACACCGCGGTGGCATCTCAAGAGACCGAGGCGGCGTCTCAAGAGACCGTGGCAGCATCTCAAAAGACCACCGGGTATGGTATCACACTGCTGCGATCTCTTGAGACCCCGCGGCGATTTGTCTACGAACCGCCGCGGCTCCTCATCAGCTTGTTAACGGTAAACGTGACAGCTATGTTGGCTTTGTCATTTTCGCATACGTCAGTGATTAATTTGTTAGAAAATAAATGATAGTGGTTGACTTGTCGTTGATTGCAAACGATAATGGTTAATTTGTCATTTGCCCAACTTTTTATTACTTTAATTTTAATTTCTTTTTACATATTAAATTATATACAAAATAATATGTAAAATTTATCTATTTGTTCGATGGAAATTCGAACTTCAGCTAACCATTTATCTGAAATATTATCTCATAGATAACATAATATTTTACTGCCATGCTAATTTTGTCAATTTTTTTACCATGTAACCTTAAATTACCATTTTTGATGTGTTATTTAGTTGGATTAAAATTAATTAGGAGATAATCGACTTTATATAATTAAGGGTAAGTGCAATGTAGTCTCTATACTTAGAAATTGGAGATAACTAATACTCTAAAAAAAAAAATTTTGGAGTGAAAAATTACTGTAAGGCTTTTGCAAAATGGCCAATGTCGTGATAAAATCTATTAGATGTCTTTTTTTTTTTTTGTGTGTAATGGTCGTTTTAACTTACTTGGATACAATAATTTATTTAATTTCCCACACATTTTCAATATCACATTAGATTTCAAACACTACAAGACAATCCAACTAGCATCTATGGTGGATTAAAATTGAGTGAGTCAATATAATTAGTGTGGGTTAAAATTCTTCTCACATGCAAAAAACAAAAATTATTCAACCAATTTTATCATAACAGAGACCATTTTGTTACTGATATAAAGAACAATGGTCATCTTACTAAAAATATTTTTTAGAGTATAATTTGTCATTAACCCCACTTTATCCTCTAATTAATTAATTCTTCAACCATAGCCAATTACATTATTTTGGAGAATTTCACAATTATCTTCAACGTCTTCTTCAAAGATCAAAGGATCAAGATGATGATTATTATTTAAACTTATTCAAAATCTTATATTTTGTCCTTACGTCTGTCAGAGTTTAGTGTTATGAATTTGTTTTGGGGTGGGCCTAGAAGCCTACATTGGATCTCTTATGTGAAATTCGTGTCAAGGTAGAGATTGTTAGAGCTCGGTGTGTCCCGAATTCTAGTTGGGCTCGTATATAATATTAGGGTTATTTATTTTCTCTATATATTGATGCTTGAGTTGCAAAACTCATTGTGCCTTGATTTTCGAGTAATGAGAATTTCTTCTTTGCCTATGGTTTTTCCCCATAAGGGTTTTCTACGTAAATCTTGGTGTCCCTGCTTCATAGTTTCCTTTTTCCATTTTACGTTCGATTCTCAATAATTGGTATTAGAACTTGGTTGGGGTTCTCTATACTAATTTTTAAAGATTGGTATCAGAGCAAAGTTAGAGTTTTAGTACTCAGATCAAATGAAATTTAGAGTTTACAATTTTTGTGAAAAATTGTAATTTGGAAAAAGAATTAAAAAAAAAAACAATTTTCTTTTCTTGTGTGTTACGTCGCCTTTTGCTTCTTCAACAGAGGAGTGCCCGTGCACTCCCGCTGGCCATCTACTGTCTGATGCTGAGGAGAAGCAACCGCCGACCAAGTCTACCAGTCTAGGAATAACAGTCCTCCTCAGTCGAGTCGTTCTCCGCCGCGCCGCCGTTCATCCCCAAATAGAGAGAGCCCGCGTCTCCCTCTACCTTATCTTCAACAGAAAGAAGACTCTGTTTCGTTGCCTCCACTGCCGTTCCGTCTCCCAGTCGAGACCGCACAGAAGTTGTCGTTGTGCGCCATCGTCCGTCTGCCACAATCCGCGAAAGAGGAGTGCTGCCTAAAATTTTTCTTCTCCAGCAAGCAGAGTGCTGCTCGCGTTTTGCTGGAAACTCTGTCCAGCGAAGAAGAAGCGATCGAAGAAGACAGTGAAGCTTCATGCTTTAGTCCGTCGCAGAACGTTCTATCGCCGACCATCAATTAAGCAGACCACAGTTGGTCCGACTCTTGGTTTGATCAGTGAAGCTCCGTGCTTTGATCCAATTGATAAAAATTTGGGAATTTTTTGGGATATTGGTATTCTGAAAACTGCTGGATTTTTTGGAATATTGTTGTGAATATTTTGGAAATTGCAGATATTTTTTGGGGAAATTTCCAAAATTTTTGGGAGAGATGAGATCGTTGAAATTTGATATTCATTGTTGGATCAAAATACTAGATTTCAATTATGGCAGTTGAAGATGCGTGATGTGCTCGCACAGATGGATTTAGACGACGCGTTATTAGAACTTGATAAAATGCCCAGGTTATGGAATGAAGAGGAGAAATTTCAAAAGGATCGAAAAACCCTATTTTTGATACGTCTGCATTTGTCAAATTAGATTTTGCAGGATGTTTTGAAAGAGAAGTCTGCCGTTGAGTTGTGGTTCAGATTGGAGCAGCTGTGTATGAAGAAAACCCTGACTAGCAATTTGCATTTGAAGCAATGACTTTATTCTCATCAATTAATGGAATGAACTTCTATTACACAGCACTTGGCCGCATTCAAGGAGTTAGTTTTAGATTTGGAGACTATGAGATGCAACTACGATGAAGAGGATTTAGAGTTGATTCCGCTATGCTCGTTACCTGCTTCATATGGTACTTTCAGAGATGCAATTTTATACAGTAGAGAAAGTCTAACTGTAACACCCCGTTAATTTAAATACGTTTTTATTGTTTTGAAAATACGTCATATAAAATTTTTTGCTTTATTTATTTAACATTTGAAAACCCATTTGTTTAAAGAGAATGAAATTAGAGTAAATAATGTGGAATTTAAAACGTAGTTCCCAAATATTTTTAGCAAAATACCAAAGTCCCTAATACAACATTCATAATATTCAAAATAATAAATTACCAAAATATCCATTTTTCCTCAAAACACAAATATCAAGTACCAACAACTCTCAGATTACGCTAGCAACACCCAATAGGTCAATTCGGTTGATAACACGAGGGATCATCCTGGAACGCCTTCTCCTCCGCTGGTACAAATTCTTCATTGTAATAGTCACCTACATTACGAGGAAAACAATGAGTCTAATGCCCAACAAGAATTAGAATATAAATGCAATGCATAAGATGCATGTTCATATAATGTATTACAGAGGAAATTCGTATCTCATCTGTTATTTGGGACAATGGATAAGTCAATTACTCTCGTAGCTTAACCTATGTTTCACACGGGGAAACACGCCAATATGGGTGTCACTACGAGCCATACCCAGTCGTTTTGTTGAAGACATTGAGGATTTCAGTACAAGAGAATCGAGAATCTTACGATTCTCGTGACTTAACCTATGCCTTTGTGCCCCCTAAGTGGGGGTAGGCCCTTCAATAGGGGTATCATCACGACAACCATTCCAAATTCTCCCGAAACCCCACATGCCTATTTACATAATTTTTAGGATGACATACAGCATGCGAACAAGTTCATAAGCCTTATGATGATGCCTGAATGCTGTAAAGTAAAATAAACTGCTTTAATAGTAAACTACTTTAATAAACTGCTTTAACTAATCCACATGCAATAATAAACTGCTTTAACTAATCCACTATGATTGCATTAATAAACAGAACTATTTCCCTCATCATTCATCAAGACCGAAATTCCAAATAAACTGATGTTAACACCAACAACTACTCACCTTAGTAGTTAACGTTCATGCAGTTTAGTTTTCAATAGTTCAACAGAAATTTCCTAATTGTCCAAGTGTCGAGTAGTTCAACCTCATATTGTCATTATAACTTCTACACATTAGACTACACCTACTTTCAACCATTAAAAAATCATGCTTTTCAACAAGCCAACAATTTAACACACAAAGCCCGTAATGTAGGGCCATTTATTGGCCAAAACAATATTCCAATTCTTACCTTATTGTTCTGCAGCAAAACCAACAGTCAAGACAAGGCCTTTATTCTGAAATCTCCCAACAGTTTCTAGGCAAGACAATATCATCATTCAATTCTTAAAGATTAACATAACCCAACTCAGAGGTCTAAAATCAATTTAACATTCCTTACTTTTGCTCCTTCCACGGTGCCTCAATCAATAACCAGTAATACTTTTCACAACAATACTTCACTTTATAACACTCTTCACTGCACACACCAACCTTTCTTCACAACAGAGCACTCTCCCTCAACTCTTTCACGTTCCCAGACTTCAAATGGAACATAGAGGAAAGAAAAAACCTAATATAGACGACGGAGAGGAGAAAAGCTGCAACCTGGAAGAAGATAAGCTGCCAAATTGTCCAAACCAAGAAAAGTTGGTACAATGGAGGTTTCCCACATGGATAGCCCTCCATCATGATGGGAGGAGCTGGGCGTCACAGGGAATAGGCTGGAGAGAAAAGACGTCGTTGATTTCTGCAAGAAATCGGAAGAGAGAAGCGATTTTAAAATGGGTTTCTCAGAATTTCCCGACATTGCATACTAGTCGAGTCGTTCGCAGTACTCGTCTGCACCGTCCGAAAGTCGATTTGGGACGAGAAAATGCATCCCTAGCCTTTTCCCGTACCATCCGTAAGTGCCTTGGGGACGCGACATGACGTCTGCATGTATCGTCCGCATCGTCCGAAAGTGTCCAGGATTTAGGACAGATTCATTCGGACGCCATTCTTCCTCATCAGTAGTCGTCCGCTATCATCCAAATTGTCCCAGAGTTGTACAGATTCAATCGAACGCTGGCCTGTGTCCTCCGTAGTGCCCGTCGACATCCGTATCTCAACACTTATGCATTTTTCTTAAGTTTTTCACATTTAGGTCATCTTCTAACATTAACCCTCTACTTTTCATGCACCACTTACGTTCACCATTGCATAATTTGATGCAATATTCGTATATTAAGATTATCTAGAATTATTACATTATCAAAAAGGGAAATACAATTTCGGGGTATTACATCCTACCCACCTTACAAAAATTTTATCCCCAAAATTTGACTAAACAAACAATTCTGGATATTTAGTTAACATATCGTCCCTTCGCACCCAGGTAGCCTCTTCATTATTAAACTGGTTCTGCAACAATACTTTCACAAGAGTGACATCCTTGTTGCGCAATCTCTTAACACTGGTGTCCAGGATTCTGAGCGGTTTTTCTTCATAGCTCAGATTAGTACGTACCCAGATCTGCTCCTTAGGTCTCACGCGAGTGACTTGGCTAAGGCATTTTTGGAATATTGATACGTGAAAGACATTATGAACTCCTGACATAGCTTCTGGTAGGAGTAATCGATACGCCACAGGACCAATTCTTTCAATGACTTCAAAAGGGCCAATTTAGCGTGGGTTAAGCTTTCCCTTGCACCCAAAACGTACAACACTCTTGAACGGTGATAACTTCAAATAGACATGATCTCCAACGGCAAACTCAAAATCCCGACGGCGGCTATCTGCATACCCTTTCTGGTGACTCTGTGCAGCTTGCATCCTTTGGCAAACAACATCGATGATCTCAACAGTCTCTTGTATCATCTTAGGGCCATAATACTTATCTTCCCCAACCTCGCTCCAATATAAGGGAGATTTGCATTTTCTGCCATAGAGTGCTTCATACGGTACCATGCCAATAGTTGCCTGGAAACTATTATTATAGGCAAACTCTGCTAGTGGAAGAATCTTTTCCCACCCAACCTTATACCCAAGAATGCAGACACGTAGCATATCCTCCAAGGTCTGAATAGTCCTTTCACTCTGACCATCCGTCTGTGGGTGGAAAGCAGTGCTAAACTTCATTTCTGTACCCATTGCCTTATTCAAACTCTTCTAGAACCTCGAGGTAAATCGGAGATCCCGATCAGATACAATAGACACGGGAACACCATGAAGCCGAACGATCTCCTTGACATATAATTCTGCAAACTGACTCATTTCATATGTCATCTTTACCGGTAGGAAGTGGGCAACCTTTTTCAGTCTGTCAACAATCACCCATATTGCATCATGATCCTTCCTTGTCCTGGGTAATGCGGTAACAAAATCCATAATAATATGCTCCCATTTCCATACAGGTATAGGCAACGGTTGGAGCATACCCCTATGTCGTCGATGCTCAGATTTCACTTGTTGGCAAATATCGTAGTGAGTAACATAGAAAGCAATATCACGCTTCATTCTCGGCCAATAACAATGTTTTTTCAAGTCCTTATACATCTTGTTACATCCCGGTTGAATAGAAAAACTCAAAGAATGAGCCTCTTTCATTATTGCGATCCTTAATAATATCTCAGGCACATACCACCGATTCTTATATTTCACGATCCCATCAGCAGATAGAGAGTAACCGTGGAATTTAGGTAGAGTTGGATCGAGTTTAAAATCTTCACATAGAGTATTAGTCGCTTGCTCTTCCTTAATTCTTTCCAATATCGATGGCTCGAGCGTCAATGTTGATAGAACTTCTGTCAACTGTTCTGGAACTAACTGCACATCTAATTCCTGCATATCTTTCTGTAAGCCAGCTGGCATTTCCTTGCATGTTAGGCTCATTAGAGCAATCTTTCGACTCAAAGCGTCAGCAACAACATTTGCCTTTCTCGGGTGATACTTAGTTTCGCAATCGTAGTCTTTCACAAACTCCAGCCAGCGTTGTTGTCGTCTATTCAAATCCTTCTATGTAAAAATATACTTCAGACTTTTGTGATCAGTGAAAATCTCACATCGTTGGCCATATAGATAATGCCTCCAAATCTTCAAGGTAAAGACCACAGCAGGAAGCTCAAGGTCATGTGTGGGATAATTAGCTTCATGCGGCTTAAGCTGTCTCGAAGCATAAGCGATCACTTTCCTATTCTGCATTAGAACACCACACAATCCACATTTAGAGGCATCATAATATATACAGAAATTTCTGTCTTCTTCAGGTAGAGCCAATACTGGTGCAGTAGTCAAACGATGTTTCTATTCTTGGAAGCTTTCTTCGCACTTATCAAACCACCAAAACCTCATATTCTTCTTGGTCAGATTGGTGAGAGGCATAGCGATCTTAGAAAACCCACTGATAAATCGTCAGTAATACCCAGCCAATCCAAGGAAACTCCAGACATCACCAACATTCTTTGGCTGCACCCATTCAACATCTGCTTGAATCTTCGCAGGATCCACAACAATACCTTCCTTAGAAATAACATGGCCAATAAAACCGACCTTCTTTAACCAGAATTCACATTTTGAGAACTTTCCATAGAGTTGGTGCTGCTTCAGGATAGATAGAACGATCCTCAAATGCTCAACATGTTCTTCTTTTGACTTAGAATACACAAGAATATCATCAATAAAGACAATGATGAATTTATCTAGATAATCCTTGAATATACTATTCATCAAATCTATAAAAGCTGCAGGGGCATTGGTTAGCCCAAAAGACATTACGAGGAACTCGTAGTGTCCATATCTGGTTCAAAATGTTGTCTTCGGTATATCCTCTGGCTTAACCTTTAACTGATAATATCCCAAGCATAGATCGATCTTCGAAAATACACAAGTGCCATGCAATTGATCAAACAGATCATCAATCCGAGGTAGAGGATATCTATTCTTTATAGTCACCTTGTTCAGCTCTCGATAATCTACGCACATTCGTAGTGCCACATCCTTCTTTTTCACAAATATGATGGGAGCTCCCCAGGGTGAGAAGCTCGGTCGAATAAATCCTTTTGTAATGAACTCCTCCAACTGAACCTTCAATTCTCGTAATTCGTCGGGTGCCATCCTGTACGGATTCTTCAAAATTGGTTCCGTACCAGGATGTAGATTGATAATGAATTCGATTTCCCTAGCAGGAGACAATCTCAAAAGATCATCCAGAAAAACATCTGGAAAGTCACGGACCACCATTACATCATCAACATTGGCTTCCAGCTTGAGCATGGTATTAATGACATTAACGAGGAATCCCTCGCATCCGTGCTTCATTAATTGATATGCCTTTAACGCAGAAATAATGGCCAGTTTGCCCTTCTCCTTGATTCCTCGAAAGACGTATGTTTCACCATCGAGGGAATAAAAACGAATCTCTCGCCTTGCACAATTCATGACGGCACGGTTCAGAGTCAGCCAATCCATGCCAAAGATAATATCGAACCCTTGAATATCCATAACAATTAGGGTCGCATCAAATTTTCGGCCATTGATCTGGACTGCATAATCTTCAAGAATATCCTTGGCAGCCATATAATCACCGGAAGGCGTGAGTACGCGATATCCGTTTTTAGGAATACCAGGTGTACATTTTGCTTTCACACATATTTGCTTTGAAATAAAGGAGTGAGTGGCGCCTGTGTCAAATAAAGTATACGTGGCCACGTTATTAATATAAGTTGTACCTAAGATTTTCAGAGATATTATTTATTTAAATACGAGACTTTGCAAAGCTAATGAGAAACACATTAGTATAACAGGTATGTATATTATTCGAATAACAATTGTGTACCTGATATGACAGCTGGAAGTTCTTCCTCTTCGTTTTCTTCTCCTTGCAGTGAAAATACACTTGGAGTTGCCCTGTCAACCAATGTCGGGCAATTACGTGATATATGACCAGGCTTCCTGCATCTAAAACAACCACCTGTGCCAACCTTGCACTGTCCGAGATGGCTCTTCTGACATATGGGGCACAGCTTAGGTGTCGCAGGTGCTGCAACAATCGCTTCAATCACAAGGCGCTTGTCACGCCCCTGTTGGGTCTCAGGTCCAGGTGGCCTTCTTACACCACGATTCCAAAGTGGAATCCCACGCTACTACATAATCGGGTTACTCCTCCCAACCCTCTGAGTAAACTCCCTCTGTCTAGTAGCAATCCCCTCAACATCCTCAGCATCCAACGCTTTGGCCACGATTTGTGAATAAGGGACACCCCGGATACCAGACATTCGTACGCACCTCAGAATCTTCACCTTCAATCCTTGCATAAAATGCTACATCTTTGAGCCATTATCACTAACCAGGTATGGGGCATACCGGGATAGTGCCTCGAACCTTCGAATATAGTCAGACATAGTCCTAGTCTGCCGTAGTCGTAGAAATTTTGTAAACTTCTGATTTTGAACCATAAAGCTGAAGTATTTCTTGTTGAATAAGTCCTTGAAACCTCTCCAGGTGAGAGGTTTCTCGAATGTCAGCATAGGCAAACATCTTCTTAATTGATCGAATCCATGTCTCAGCTGCCGAAATATCAGAAATATTGCCTTCAAACGTTGGCGGTTTAAGTCGCAGAAACCGCTCCCAACCGGCTTCTGTATGTGCCGCAGTAGCACGATGATTTCCATGTCCGTTTCCGTTACCATGTTCTATGAGGTGCTCTATAACTTGGGTTCGCTGTGCCATAAATTGAGCCTGACGCTCAATCACTTCAATCATGCGAGTAAGAGTCTTGTCCCGCTCGTTAGGTACTAGCATGTCATTCCTCGCTCGTCATGCCATTTTATAATTTTCTCTACATTTTAAATTAGGAACTAGTAAGTTATGGCGTAATTAACTTTGAAAATTGTAAACTTTACTTACAGTAGAAGGAGTGTTCCAGGACGATTCCTTGTGTTATCAATAGTCTACAGAACCGAGTTTGACCTAGTTGCTCTCTGATACCAATTGTAACGTCCTTTAATTTAAATACGTTTTTATTATTTTGAAAATATGTCATATAAAATTTTTTGCTTTATTTATTTAATATTTGAAATCCCATTTGTTTAAAGAGAACGAAATCAGAGTAAATAATACAGAATTTAAAACGTAGTTTCAAAATGTTTTTATCAAAATGCAAAAGTTCCTAATACAACTTTCATAATATTCAAAATAGTAAATTACCAAAATATCCTTTTTTCCTCAAAACACAAATATCAAGTACCAACAACTCTCAGATTATGCTAGCAACACCCAATAGGTCAATTCGGTTGATAACACGAGGGGTCATCCTGGAACGCCTCCTCCTCCACTGGTACAAATTCTTCATTGTAATAGTCATCTACATTACGGGGAAAACAATGAGCCTAATGCCCAGCAAGAATCAGAATATAAATGCAATGCATATGATGCATGTTCATATAATGTATTACAGAGGAAATCTGTATCTCATCTGTTATTTGGGACGATGGATAAGTCGTAGCTTAACCTATGTTTCTTACGGGGAAACACGCCAATAGGGGTGTCACTACGAGCCATACCCAGTCGTTTTGTTGAAGACATTGGGGATTTCAGTACAAGAGAATCGAGAATCTTATGATTCTCGTGACTTAACCTATGCCTTCGTGCCCCCTAAGTGGGGGTAGGCACTCCAATAGGGGTGTTCTCACGACAACCATTCCAAATTCTTTCGAACCCCCACATGCCTATTTACATAATTTTTAGGATGACATACAGCATGCGAACAAGTTCATAAGCCCTAAGATGATGCCTGAATGCTGTAAAGTAAAACGGAGAATTATCACAAAACACAAACAATGTGATCACAATTGTAGATGAACTTTGAATTAAAGACACTGTACTAACTTATTGTAAATATAGGATGTCATATTTTGGGGTAAGAATTTGGTATAGGGAAGTCATAAGTGTCAGACTAATTCGAGGAGAGGGTTCGGTTTCATTTTCATTTCAAGTATCCTATGCTGATTCATCGATCCCTTAAAAAAAACATGTGCAAGTCCTTACAGATTAAATTCAACCAAGTAACTTACTAAGCATGCTCAAATCAGTAATGCCAGAGATAAACACAAGGGCAATCGTGCAAGGTTCCAAAATTTGACATTTGTAAACCTTCTCTAATCATGCTTTAACCGATTCACTATGATTGCAATAATAAACTGCTTTAACTAATCCACTATAATTGCTTTACTAAATAGAACAATTTCCCTCATCATTCATCTAGACCGAAATTCCAAATAAACTGATGTTAACACCAACAACTACTCACCTTAGTAGTTAACGTTCATGCAGTTCAGTTTTCAATTGTTCAACAGAAACTTCCTAATTGTCCAAGTTTCCAGCAGTTCAACCTCATATTGTCATTATAACTTCTACACATTAGACTACACTTACTTTCAACCATTAAAAAATCATGCTTTTCAACAAGCCAACAATTTAACACACAAAGCCCGTAATGTAGGGCTATTTATTGACCAAAACAATATTCCAATTCTTACCTTATTGTTCTGCAGCAAAATCAACAGTCAAGACAATGCCTCTATTCTGAAATCTCCCAACAGTTCCTAGGCAAGACAATATCTCATCTTTCAATTCTTAAAGATTAACATAACCCAATTCAGAGGTCTAAAATCAATTTAACATTCCTTACCTTTGCTCCTTCCACGGTGCCTCAATCAATAACCAGTAATACTTTTCACAACAACACTTCACTTTATAACACTCTTCACCGTACACACCAACCTTTCTTCATAACAGAGCACTCTCCCTCAACTCTTTCACATTCCCAGACTCCAAATGGAACATAGAGGAAAGAAAAAACCTAATATAGACGATGGAGAGGAGAAAAGGCTGCAACCTGGAAAAAGATAAGCTGCCAAAATGTCCAAACCAAGAAAAGTTGGTACAATGGAGGTATCCCACATGGATAGCCCTCCATCATGATGGAAGGAGCTAGGCGTCACAGGGAATAGGCTGGAGAGAAAAGACGGATTTTTGTAAGAAATCGGAAGAGAGAGGCGATTTTAAAATGGGTTTCTTGGAATTTCTCGACATTGCGGACGAGTTGAGTCGTCCGCAATACTCATCTGCACCGTCCAAAAGTCGATTTGGGATGAGAAAATGCGTCCCCAGCCTTTGTCCGTACCATCCACAAGTGCCTTGCGGACGCGACATGACGTCCGCATAGTCTGAAAGTGTCCAGGATTTAGGACAGATTCATTCGGACGCCATTCTTCCTCATCCCCAGTCGTCCGCTATCGTCCGAATCATCCCAGAGTTGTACAAATTCAATCGGACGCTACCCTGTGTCTTCCACAGTGCCCGTCGGCGTCCGCAACTCAACACTTACGCATTTTTCCTAATTTTTTCACATTTAGGTCATCTTCCAACATTAACCCTCTACTTTCCATGCACCACTTAAGTTCACCGTTGCATAATTTGACGTAATATTTGTATATTAAGATTATCAAGAATTATTACATTATCAAAAAGGGAAATACAATTTCGGGGTATTACACTAACTCTGGAAGATGTTTATGGTTATTTGTTATCAAAGGAAAAGATGAAGCAGATTGTTGTTGGATTCAAGTTTCGAGGTGAGGGTCTCGTCGTTCGGGGTAGAACAAGAGAGTCAAACAACAAAGGCAATGAAAATGTTCATAATTCAAAGGGCAGATCAAAGTCAAGGAACCGAGATAGAATCTGTTACTTCTGTCAGAAGAAGGGGCACATTAAAGCTGAGTGCCGTAAATTGCAGAATGAATAAAGAGAGCTGTAGAGAAGGAAAAACAACCGATGACGTCTGGTAAAGTTGTTGTCGTAGAAGAAGAAGACTATAGTGATGGAGATCTTCTAATTATGTTAGAGGAAAACTCAAAGCCAAACAAGGATTGGATTCTGGATTCAGCTTGTTTGTTTCATATGTGTTACAATCGAGAGTGGTTTTCGACATATGAGACCATTTCAGGAGGTGCTGTGTTAATGGGTAATAACACACCTTGCAAGATAGCTGATATTGGTACCGTTAGAATCAGAATGTTTGATGGAGTTGTAAGGACACTTGGTAATGTGCGACATGTTCCCGATTTAAAGAAAATCTGATCTTGTTGAGTACTCTGGATTCGAAAGGGTACAAGTACAGTGCTGTAGGTGGAGGTATAAAGATCAGTAGGGGTGCTCTCGTCAAATTAAAGGGACACAGAAGTTCTGCAAATTTGTATATGTTACAATGTTCTAAAGTGACGGGTAATAAGGCTACAAAGTTTGTGAATTCACCGTCTAAAGGTTTTTTTTGGAGAAGACTCAGAAGAAGTCAGGTTCTCATGTGAATTTCAAGTTGGGTTCTGAATCTACATCAGAGCCGATACGTCAGCCTATTATAGATGTTCAGCATGATGTAGTCACTACATCGTCACTAGTTTTAGTTTCACGTCAGAGTGGTATCGTCAAAGGCAGAATCAATAGGAAGGGTAAAGCTCCATGGCGATATGGTGAAACTATTACAGTGGGTTATGCATTGAGTGTGTTCTAGATTCGTTTGAAGATGGAGATTGTCAGAGTTCAGTGTTCTGGATTCGTGTCAAGGTGGAGATTGTTAGAGTTCAGTGTAACCCGAATTCTAGTTGGGCCAGGTTGGACCCGTATCCAATATTAGGGTTATTTTTTTCTCTATATATTGATGCTTGAGTCACAAAACTCATTGTGCTTTGATTTTCGATTAGTGAATTTCTCCTCTGCCCGTGGTTTTTTCCCGTAAGGGTTTTCCAATTAAATCTTGGTGTCCCTATTTCTACAGTTTTCTTTTTCTTTTTTCCGTTTAATTCTCAACAATGTCGTTCTTGAAATATGGGGTTCCTTTATACCAAAGAAAAAACTCTTTGAATAGATGATATTAAATATCAACATGTTTGGTTCTTCCTTGACACAATGTATAGCACTTTATTGTCACGATGAACGATGTTAAGGTAGGGATGTAAAGTGTAAACCAAAATTATTGATAAGACTCCTTTGCCAAAGAGGTTTCTTAATTACTTCCGTTCGTGGCACATACTCTACCAATGACATTCCAACTTTTAACACTCTTGAAAGAAGGAATACTTACAAGTACAGACGACACGTTCCTATCAATGAAATAACTTGCCTAATCAAGTCCACAGAACCGATAACTTTAGCATTGGTGTCGAAACTCTTGTCATAAACCAATATTACATTCGCTGTACCTCACAATGTAACTAAATGCATTTGACATCATTTTAGAAGGTTGGATTGCTCGAGAATCCACTAACAACACAACTTGCTTATTACTTCCACGATCTTAATCTCAAGCAATAAACTCATTTTTCGCTCATGTAATAAAAGCTCATCGAATTTGCCATTTGTAATACTAACTAATTTGGCAAACTTAGGTTCAATACACCTCAGGAAGCATGCATTTTTGCAACTTTTGATAAGAAGATAAGTGAATTTTTTTTATATCATTAATATTTTCTTTTACTAAATACACACCTTCTAAAAAAAAAAATTATTATTTTATATCATTTTTTGGTAATTTTTGTTGCTACATGTATTGTGGGTAGGGCAAAGAAAAGAAAAGTGAGGTACTGTTGATGAAACCCTACATTCATTTAATGGATCTTCTTTGTGTGAAGGGGTGAAAGTTGAGTCAGCTCTTCAACAAATCAACTAAAAAACACCTGCTTTTTATGCATGCCATGCTGAACGAATAATTCATCATTAACTTTTAGACTCGAGGGTCTTGATTCCTCAATCGATTTTTGTAAGGATTGAATTTTAATTACTTAAATTATCACTTATTTAAAGATTTAAAGCTATTGATTTATAATTATCTATTTAATGTGGACCATAATTATTTATTTCACAAAAATAAATTATATTTAACAGCCAAAAAAAAGTGGAAAATCAATAAAGTAATAATTTAATATTAAAAATATTAAATAGACATCTTAAGTTCTTGTTTATGAGATCAAACTCTGTCTTGGTGTTTGTCCCGAATCCCAAGCATTGTTTATTCTACCTAGAAAGTTCATATTTGTTCCTCTGCCTGCAGACAAACAATGTACTTACCAAACATGTTTTCCCCATCATTTATGTACTTTATTTCCTTTACTTTTTCAATTTTTTATATATTTTTTAAATATTCAAAGTGTAACCTTTTTGTTTTAATTTAACATATATTTACCATAAGGTTATGTTTGATTCGTTTAATGTGAAACCAAAAAATTAGAAAATTCAGAATGATTCCTACCAATCTTTTGCTCATATTCAAAGCTTACGCGTGATTTACACTCATTTTATTTTACTAATGTTCAACGTGATATTATTGTTCCATCCCGTAATTTTTTAAATAATTTAAAAACTAAAACATTTTAAAAACTATTACGAAAGTTAGTATAGAAATTTGCCAGCCCTCTTAATATAATTTAGTGGAAATTAAAGGTAGAATGCACAATAGAAGTACCTTTCAAAAAGCCACTTATTCATGCACTAAAACAATTGGTCAAGTAATCTTACGACCACTTTCCCTTTGCCTCCCCTTTTGTTTTCTTTTAGCCTTAGTGCTTTCCCTCTTTTTCTCTCTGAACAATTCTAAATTTAATCATTCATATGCTAATGACATGATGGTTGGCCACATATTAATTTATGTTATCATTTAGCTTTCTCCAACCATTCCTTTTTGTAGGATAATGTGAATAAGTTTTGGTTCTTACCTAATTGTATATTTGGAGTGAAGGAGTTTATATTATATGATCTAATTTTTCTACTTTCTTGTCAAAAATATTTTCATTTTTCTTCTAGTTTCTATTATTGTTACCCTAAAATTTTCTTGGGTTGGCTAGATGTAGATTGTTATGAAAATTGTTTTCTTGGTATTATGGAATTTTAATTACATTATTTGCCTCTATTTATTTGTTTCATGGAATATACTTTATTTCAATGTAACGTTACAATTTCCTTTTTCTTTGATTTTGGAGTTCTCATATTTTGCATGAGGTATTACCTCAAAAAAGTGGCATCATTTTGAAAAGTTTGCATTGCAACGAAGTTCATACCTAACTTTTACAACGACATATTGTCAAACGACCTTTGGAAATGCAATTTTACGAGTAGATAAGATCATTCAAAGTCAAAAATGTCTCTCGATAAAAGGGCTCCGAATCCTAGGGTGTAAAATCTCTCTAACAAACTCAACTTTCACACGCATCTATCAAGGAACCTACATTGCCTTAGACGTATTCTATTAATCTCATGACCCGAAAGGAGACCAAATAGGAACATCAAGAAGAACAATATGATTTTGAAGGGAATCTAAGCGTCCAACTCAAAACTTTGATTTACAATTCCAACAAAAGACGTAAAACCATTAATTTAATTTAAAACTTAACATTATAGTCCATATAACATGAGTCGAATCTACATTAGTGACTACAAGAATTATATGAGATTATAATATAATTAAGTCCAAAATAACTATTGTTTGTAAATACATGATCCACGTCCGCCATAAAACTTATACGTAGACTTAAAAGAAAAGAAGAAATAAACAAGACTCACTAAATAAAAGTTAACACTATGAGAGGAAATACAAGAAAGACTCCAAAGAACACAATCTCACCACTCTAGAGGACCCAAATCACTCTAACTACTTCAGGAAAAATAATAGTCCTTCGGGATAAGTTAACCAAACTCGATGGAGATTTATAGTGTTAGAACAAACATTTTAGATAATTAGTTTTATCATTACCATGAATACATTTATAGTGAAAATATTAACATTTTAAAAACAAATTTCAAGAACAACTAGTAATATGAATGTCAAAAGCAATTTTTACATATCATAGTGTAGGATATAAAAAATAATGTCACCACTATTTTTTATTATAACCTAATAAAAAGAATATCATTCAAGGATCTCTATCATCAGATAATTTTAAGAAAGTACTTTTCTTTCTTTCTCACCTCATACCGACAGATACTTTCGCATGAAAAATAAAAGAAAATACTATATTTAATATAAAGATGTCGAAAAAACCTATATAGAGACTTGTTAAGAATTGTAAGAGTATGAAGCCCCATTCCCTAACTTCAATGTACACTTATATCTATCTACCTCAATGAATTTCTGAGTAGTCCATATTTCTAATTCATAAACAATTTTAAATACTTCATTGAATGCAAAATCCACAATTTTTATTGGAACCTTCAAACTTTTAACATAATTAATTACATTTATTATCTCTAATTACGACTTAAAGCTATTGACAAATAATAATTGTCAGTAAGCATTAATCAAAAAATTAATTAATCTTGAATGTAATGATTAGACAATAAGACAATAAGAATGTAATTATGAGGAGATAATATTGGGGAAAACATTTTGGAAAATTTGCTAAATATTATTAGATTTATGATAAATCGTATCCATATATATATATTACAAATAATTTAATATAATAATAATAATATTATTATTATTATATAAAATAATTAAAGAAAATAAAAATTTTAAAAATCTTTTGCAATAATTTAAAATGTTTAGCCTGACATCTTCCTTACTTTTGAAAAATGAGAGAAATAGGGTGTCATACTTCAAAGGACACTCGAGATAGAACAGAGTGCAAGTCAGCTCATAATGAACGATAAATCGTTCGACCTTTAACTTCAAATTTTTTATTAATAGTGGAACTCTTAAATATTAAAGTAAAAAGTCAAGGTCCAACCCAACATGTCTAATATTTAGGTTCAATAACATTAAATAGTGTAGTAATATAAGTCCATAAAATAAATGTGTCATAATTAAATGAGATGATTTAACTTAAACAGAATAATATTTAAATAAATCAAATCTTATACAAAAATTCACTCGAGACAATAACATAACTAGAAAGTAAACGTCGAGTTCACTTTTGCATTGGCAACAAGGGATCCTCTGAACTAAAGCCTGAAATGAGGGAGTTGTTTAAGGAGAGTCGACTAAACTCGATAGAGATAGAGTTTTATGTTTAACAACATAATTATGATTAAAATGGGGAGCATGATATATAAAACATCTGTAATAAAACTGGTTTATAAAACAGCAGTAGGGTTATAAAAAAAAAGCATTCCACTTTAGTATGATACATATAGCAAATAGGTTATACTATACATTATAAAAAGTCAAGTGAAAATGAAGTCACTCACGAACTCCAAATACACCATGCCATAGGTATAAATAATAATGGTGATACCCGGTGATCGTTAAAGCTACAAAAATAAGACTCCAATCAGGTTTAGAGGTTTGCATCTAGAGACACGACACAGTCAACTGTCTCATTACTCTAATTAACAAAAACAAACACATCTTCCAATAGTCGAATGTGCGTACATAAAACAAGATTCCTTCACGGGTTAATGAAATTTGATTAACTTGACCAAGTTGATCAATGAATTAATATACAAGCTCAAATAAAATATGTATAATGAAAAAAAATATAATAATTTAATAACTAGATGACCATAAAATTGGACACGTCATTTTATATGGGAACACGTTTCAAAATAATATTTTAAAATAAATGCAATGTTGGACATAAAAATAAATATCTATCTCAAGTGGGTTTACCAACAAATGAAACCCAATTCTAACTGAGAAGTCCAATAGACACCGAGTCCAAATTCTAAATCTCGAAATCTAATGATAATGGTATTATTAAATTTAATATAGAAATTTCTCACTTTTAAATTCTAAATTTTAGGCTAGATAAAATGACTAAAAAACGATTGAGTTTAAAACCCAAAACAATATCAAAACGGACTCTGAAACGACCTAAGAGCATTTGGGTTTAAAGTCTCCAATGGGTCCCCACATAGTTGAATCGTTGCTTTGCCAGGTCAAGGCCCCTCGGCCACAGTTGAACACCTTCCGAGCCACGGCCTAGCATCTTCTTTTTTGATCCCATTACTTTAATTAACAAAAATAAACACATCTTAAAGCCCATCTTTATCCGAAATTCCCAAACTTTTCCAATGAATTAAGTCCCAAACAATCCACAATATATCAGTTTACAAATACAACATAATTTAAGTCTAAAATCAACAACTTAAAGCCCAAAATTAAATCTTTAAGCTTAAATTTATTATCCAAATTTCCCAACATAAAAATCAACTCTCAACTACTATGAATGACAAAAAAGAGATTTAGTTTCTACCTCTTGATGATAATCGAAAATCCCAAGTATTTGAATCCCAAATAAGAATAGTCCAACCCAATTTACAATATGAAGCTCTTAGACTAAAAAGTTTTATTAAAACATTGATTTTTCCTTTACAAACTACATTAGAAAAGAGAGAATGTTGCTTACCAGAAACGTCTCAAATCAGAATTCCGTCGCCCCCTCAAGATCGCCTCTATCGACACACACTTCTGTTGTGAAAGTTTTTTCTATTTTGTAGAAGGGTTAACCCCCCATTGGTAGTTCTTAAATGGCAGTAAGTGTGGAATAAATTTTTGGTATCTCCCTCGCTAACTGCTATTAAGTAATTTAAATATTAAATTTTAAAATATTACCTTCCAAAAATGCGGTGGAAACAAGAGGGAGGATTCTGCTGGAGGAGGAGGAGCTTTTACATGCCAGAGTTGCATTCTCGACACGTTGGGAATGCTAAAGTAACTAATTACAGCAAGATGTGAAGATATAAACTCATTTTTAAGCGTCTAAACTAAGTGTTGATTTTTCATGTAGGATTTATGATTTTTAATGTTGTAATGCAGGTAAGTTAGCAATTTAGCCTATTAATAAAGTGGTTGTGGTATTGGGTTGTCGATCTCGTCGAAACGTTGGAGAATGAGTTTTATGATAATATGTATATGAAATATTTTCTAAATAAAGCCTCACTAGAAGTTCGAGACGTCCTTCTTTTATGGAAAATAATTTTAGGTGATAATCCATATAACAAAAATAATAGGGAAATTAACACCGTAAACCCTATAGTTTGAGATCAACGACAAGTTAAATTCTGAAATTTTTTTACTAACAACTAAAATCCTGAACTATGAAAAATTCTCGCCGGCGACATCGCAGTCAAGTTTCTCATCCAAATCCTTCGACTTCAACTCCTTTGTATTGTTGACGCCAAGAACTGTCGAATGGATATGAAGAACGTTAATTATCAATGCCGAGGGAAGTCCCTACTACCCGTTGGAAGACGGATGGTCGTTGGAATGATTATCGGGCGATGGCGGATGTCCCTCATTAGTCGTTGGATTGAGGAAGGACGTTCCCCACTCAGAATTGACGGCCATGATTCAATCTGTCAATTTCCAAAGGCGATGGCGGATGATGGTCTAGGGCCGTTGGATCGAGGGAGGGATGTCTCTTATAGGGATTGACAGCCAAGATTGAATCTTTCATTTTCCAAAGGTGATGGTGGACGATCGCCCATGGCTGTTGGATCGGGTGAGGGACATCCTTGGTAGGGATTGACGGCCAGGATTGAATCTTCCATTTTCCAAAGGTAATGGCAGACGACATTCCATGGCCATTGGATCGAGCGAGGGACATCACAGGATCAGAATGGATGGTCAGGATGGACTCCAAATCATTTTCACTTGAAGGATCACGTGCAAGGAATATACATTTTTAAAAGGAGCGAATTCCCTCTATTAAGACAGATGTCCCTCTTCTAAGACGGATATTCCTCTTCATATATCAGACGCCTCTCGCCCAAAAACGGACGTCCCTCGACCAAGACTATGTCGTTCTGCCCACAATGGACGTCTCTTAAGACGACGTTGTTCAGGCCATAATGGATGTCCTTCTTAATATGAGGGACGTCCATTTTAGACCGAATGTCCTTTTCTAAACGCTAAATGATAGCGTTTCTCCTCTCGATGGACTCAAATCTGCCCATATAATCACGAAGGGTGTCCCTTGCCTTAGCTATTGCTGAGAGAAATTTTGTCTTCCCTCGACCAACTCGAACTTTCCATATCTATCATCACGTTTGTTGAAGCGAAAAATGGCGTCGAAGGCGGTGCAAGAGTTGAAGAAGCATAAAGTGGCTCCCACCGAGCACAAAGGTCGAGCATGCGTGTCTGTAGAGGCACAACCGTGGTGTTCATATCAGCCTCCTCCAAACAACGGTACAATATTGACATTATACCCCATTCCGTAATTATATCTAGGAGGGTAGATTTCAATGCATTTCCTAACTTTGGATTAAAGGAAATGTTTGAAAGTATTGGTCTCTACGGATTGTGCACGTTAGGGGGCTATTATTATGAGAGGATTGTGAAATTATTTTACGCAAATTTGGAATTGGACAGCCCTACTGAGCTGAGGACGTTTGTATATGGGAAACGGATTAGGCTAACTCTTAAGGAGTTAAATGAGCTTATTGGATGCTCCGTGGATGAGCCGATAGAGGAGTATTTCCTTGTATCGAAGGACCCAGACTTTGTAAAACAAAAAGAAGGTCTGGCATTGCTAAAGCAATTGGCTAGCAATCTTGAAGCCGTTGAATCTTTCTCCCAACCCAAATCAAAGGACCTAAATGCTAAAGCAAGAGTTATCCATCACATTATCACCCACACAATTTTGCCTCATGATGGACATGGAGACTATGTCAGGTGCATGGATCTCTATGTGATGGAGAAGCTCTACAATGGGAAGAGGTTCAACATTGCGTATGTCATTATTAATCAAATGAAGGCAATTCTGAAGAGTCCAAAAAAAAATCTGTCCTATAATTGGCTCATTCAGCATATCATTGACAGCAGTAGGTTGACTGTCCCTCATAAGGTGCGTCGAACTAATGAAAAGGCACTTGATGTGTACAATCAAGGACATTGGCTCAGATGGGGCTATACAAAGTAGGAGGGCAGTGGGCACTCAAAGAAGCGGACACTCCCTCCACTCAGCCTGCACATCCTCCTTCCACGTCGGCTGCACCTCCTCCATCAAAGTCAGCTGTGCAATTATCTTCAACGTCAGCTACACCTCCTCCTTCGACGTCCATTACACTAATTCCGTGGACGTCGGATGCATAATCGTAAGATCAGTGGAGGTGGAGGATGATTTTGTTCATCCAATAGAGAACGATGCACCTCCTCCTCCTCGATCCTCGTCCTATGTGCTGATCAGTAAGGAGAGGTGGTAGTGGCTTGTCGCCAAGTTGGAGGGACAAGAAAGGCAACTTAACGAGATTCAAGCCACTGTACTTCAAGTGAAAGAAGCCCAGTTAGCTCCTCTAGCAGCCCAGTCAGCTCCTCCAGCAACCCAGGCAACTCTTCCATCAGCTTCTCCTACATCGTCCAATGACGATCCGGAAGGATCAAAGTATGTCTTTTAGCTTACATGCACTTTCCATATATGCATTAGTACTATTGATTAACAATGTGTTACAATTGTGTAAGTCTTCTATCATCAGGCAACCGTCCCTTCCTCTAACCTTTACCAAAGTTTAGAAGATATTGGCAATGGGCTCTCCATCGACGGAAGTAGTTCCAAGGCCTGATTCACCACTAAAAGTGCAAGTGGTATGTTTTCAATTTGGTTTTGTACAATGTGTTGAATTTACACTTATACTAATTTTTCATTGTAGCCTACGAAATTGATGGACAAGTTCATGATACTAGCACAGGCAAATAGCAAGAATGATAAGGAGACGTGTGCTATACTTTACTGCTCCAAGGTAAGAAACAATATGATTTGAAAGTTATTCTTAATTTTGATTGTATGCTGAAGACATTGTGAGACATATTGTCATTTTTCAGAGTAAAGAAGTGATTGGTTTTAAAAAGATAAGGAACTCACGTGCTTCGAGTTTGGAGAATTAGGACACTTCAAGGTAGAATGTCCCGAGTTTAGAGGGGAACAAAAACCTTCAAAAAGAAGGCCATGAAGGCAATGTGGGATAATAGTGATGAAAAATTTTCAA
This sequence comes from Begonia loranthoides, assembly GCA_022433065.1. Classification (NCBI taxonomy): domain Eukaryota; kingdom Viridiplantae; phylum Streptophyta; class Magnoliopsida; order Cucurbitales; family Begoniaceae; genus Begonia; species Begonia loranthoides. The sequence continues at coordinate 35,606,538 of CM039483.1, read as the reverse complement.
GTAGAAGTTGTTAACATATGCTTCATGGCAAAGGAAGATGAGGTAAGTGAATCTCTTAGTGATAAATAATAATCTTGATGAATGAACTGCTTGAGGCATTTGAGGAAGTAAATGAAGAATTTGGCATGTTAAGAGAAAAGTATAGATTACTCAAGAAAAACCTCTTAAAATCACTAAAGAAACATGATTGTCTGGTCTCATCCTTAGAAAATGAGATTAAATTTTTAGAGAGTGCAAATTGTGTACTACTACCATTAAGTTCACCAATGAAAGTAAGAACTTTGATATGCTTTTAGGAATGCAAAAATGCACCTTTGACGAAGTCGACAAAGGTGCAAAGATGCACCTTCAACATCGTTAGTACTAATGATGATATAATAATAAGGTTGGAGATTATTATGGATCTTCCCAATGTGGATCCTATCCCTCATATAGGATCCACATAAGATTTTAAATATTTAAAAAGGTACTAATGATGATATAATAATAGGGTTAGAGATTTTCATAGATGCATGAAATGAGTCAATTGACACCGATCACACTCGTGAGAGGCAAAACAGTCAAGTCGAGATATTAGTTTTATTTATCTCACTCGATTGTATCATGGTTTTGAAAACTTATTTTCATGATATATCATACAATAATTACTTTTCTATCCCTAAGTGATTTATCACATACAAAACATATAAACAATAGTAATAAAAAGATTACGGGATAGAGATTACAAACGATGTTGTTCAAAAGGTTTGGCAAATCCTACCTATGTCCGTGCTCCAAGTTTTTGACTTGGAGATTCTTTACTCACTAACCTCGCCGGTTAGTATTGATTGGCTTTACGGGTGCCAATCAAACATTTACAATTGACTCATTCTTTGGTCGTCACCCTTTTTTCTTTGACTATTTTAGGGAGTCACCCTTTTCATTTGGAGTATAATAGCGAAAGTGTAAAATACAATCTAAATCCTAACTCTCCCAGATACAACTCTCAAGTTTAGGCATGAGGAGAGTTAGGGTTGCACGCTCAATAATTAATTGGGCTTGAGTATAAAATTTGGCAGAGCTTTACCTCAAATCCCGGTTTGTTGCAATGAGCTTTGGAGTGTTTTATATTTATAGACAACTCATTTTCGTTCGACCAAATCCTTTTTGGTCGACCACACCCAACCGTTAAAAACTAGTCATTGTGTGTTCTGCACATTTTCAGTCGACCAGATTTTGTCTTCCTTGACCACATATTTGATCGAAAACCTTCGGTGCCCACTATGTACAATTTCGGTTGATGTCCTTGTACGCGCCATCGACTGCTGCATCGTCTGAAACAATTTGGAGTACTCTGTAAACCTTTTTGGTCGTGTGCTTCGACCAGTGTCACGTCCGCTACCTCGACCGAAAACTCTCAAGGTAATCTGCGTAGCTTTTCGGTCGGACTTGTCGACCGCATCTTCGACCGTGTTGTCGATCGCAAAACTTGGGAGTGCACTATCTGTATTTTCGACTGGGTCCCTCGACCATACTCTCAACCACGGCTTCGACCGCAAGACCATTTCCTTCAGCTAGTGCGTTTTCTGGTCGACCAAAACCGCATGACATTTGACCACATCTCTCCCATTTGCTATCCTGTGATTTCCTAAGTCCCAAATTGATATATATTCACTACATGGACTTAGATAAACATGTTAACACACTTTAATACCCGTTTTGATGATATTTCCAAAGGATATCAATATAAATATTATGATTACACAATTAAACATAAAATCAATAAACAACTTATAATTACAATTAAAATATTCATAATCAAAATAATTTATCCTAACACATTTAGACTAACAGTGACCAATTTTTGTTAACCAAATTTGATTATAGCATGCATGGGATATAAATTTTTGATAACCAAATTGGATTGACTAAGATGGGGTCATGTTTTAGTGTACATATGACTAATCAAGTATGTTTTTACACAAATCATAAAATAGTGAAGGCAAACTGTAATGTAGGGGTGGCCATGGGTCGATTCAATCCAATTTTTGGATGGAACCAAACCAAACCATTTGTCTATGGATCCATCTAAATAGAACCAGAACAGGACAATGATTTATGCTCACAAAACTAGAACTGAACCAATAAATGCGGTTGGGAGTTCGGTTCCAATTCCTACATATAAAATGAAAATTTTGTCTTTCTCACTAGAAATTCCAAAATTAAGTTGTGAATAACAAACTTCGCTCTCCATCTAAAAGGAACAAAAATTTCTTATCTAAACAGAAAGATATAAAAATTCTCTCTAAAAAAGAAACTTTTTCATCAAAGTTTAAGATGTAATCATAAAAACTTCTCTATCATGCAAATTTGAGCAGTAAATTACAAATTTCTCTATCTATAAAGGAAAGACATAAAAACTTCTCTATCTAAAAACGAAAAACATTAGAATGAAAGTCTTTAAAGCTGATCAGAATATTTACATTAGAATCTATCACAAAACTTTTGTGTGGATTATGTTTGGCACCTCTGATTAATGTTGTGTGTGATCATGACTTCTGATATCTAGCGTATTCATTAAAAAATGGTGGGGAGAACAGTTTTATTATACTTTTATATTGAGTATATTGTATGACGTTTTTATAAAAGCCTCGTTGATGGTTTATTGAATGTGTTTTCAAAATGGTTTAACACCTTTAGGCATGACACTTGAAATCCCAATGGAACATAGTCACCTTACTTCAATTAACTACTATTTTCAGATAGATAGGAAGTACAAGTGCGAACCGAACATGACTGCGAGCCCGAGGTGGAGGAATTTTACATTTGAGTTTCATTTTATTTGAGTGAGTCTTTATTTATTTATTTGAGATTACTCTATAATTATGTCATGGTGTTTGAGTTGGTCATTTTATTTACACAGGGTATACTTGAGCATTTACTTTTACATATGTTTTATTTTGGTTGGTTGTCACAGATATAGAATTGTCCCCATTATTGTAGTGGCCATGGCCCTAAGAAATTTAAAAATGGTTACAAGTCTTCCATTACAAACTATTCGAAATTTAGGTAGGGCAGCCTGATTTTCTTTCGAGTCTTGTCAGTCTTTCTTTCTTTGTCATGGCCAATGGTCACATCTGCCAACAAACTTATTCTGGTCTTGAGGCCTGCTAGCTTCTAACTTTCCTCTCTGCCATAATTTTTTTTGTGCTCTTTGCCTTTTATTTTGGTTTCGTTTAAATGCAGAATAAACACTCTTTTTTTTCCTTGTTTTTTGACGCGTTGGAGAATCATGTATTTCTCTTCTGTACTTTGAACAAGTAAGCATATCCATAGTTAAAATTTTCACTTATTTATTTCTTTTCCAAGTATAAGTTGAAAATTTTGTAAGACTTATACATAGTTGAAGCTCATGAATTTTGTTTGTTTGGCTTGTTTAGCTCACTTGCTACGTTTAACTCAGCTTGTTTAAGATTTATTTTACTCTCAGCTTATTTAATGTATAAGTCAAGCTTAGCTAGGCTCTTTAACTCAAGGAGCTAGGATTTTTCAATCTTAATTCGGTCATTTGGCTCCTCCGCCCACCAATGCCATTAAAGTATGGGCTAATTGATAATTTTATATTTTAGAGTCATTACACTATGGTTTTACATAGATTTTGGTAACTATATTATATCTATCTTAATTGTTCTTATAGAAAGTATTAGTTTTGCTATAGAAAGGCAAAATTTTGAGTTGAGAAGTATATTATGTGAAATTAGCCAACTTTCTATCTTTTTTGAAATATTTGGAGTACATTATAATAATTTATTTTATGTTTGCAGAAAAAGAAAACCCTAGTGGAAATGAAAGATTTAGAAAGGAGAATCTTAATAAAGTTCCTAAAATAAAATAAAGGGAAAATAACAAATCTACCATTGTATTTTGTAATCAATGACAAAACAACTATTAAAGTATTTTTGTTAACAACTTAACTACTGAACTATGAGAAATCGCCATCGCGAATATTGCCATTAGCTTTATGAAAATCGTAGTGGAAAAGAACAAATACCCATGAAAAAAATGGAAAGAACTCATAATTTTAGAAGAGACTTTTAATGGAAAAAAGTTACAATCTATGGAGAATGGATTTAGAAGTCTTCGAATTTTGTAAAATAATGGATTTAGAAGATTCGGATTTTATAATTAAGAAGATTTTGTAAAAGAATGTTAATGTTTTAGTTTTTGGATGATTTAGAATTGTTTTATAGTCCATGGAAAATCACAGTTTGTCTGTGTTTTTCTATGAAGAAGATGATGATTTTTTTATTTGTAGATATTCCTCTGCAGATTGACGACGTTCCTTTGCAGATCGACGACAATCCTTTGTGGATCGACGACAATCCTCTGTGGATCGACAATCCTCTGCTGATCGACAATTCTCTGTGGATCGATTACAATCCTCTGGGGATTGATCACAATCATCTTTGGATCGATAACATTCTTGAGTTATATTTCAAGAATACACGTTCCGCTGCGGAACGACAATGCTATTTAACAGAAAACGTAACGCGTGTTTACTCTGTCAAATTTCCATAATTTAGTGGTTAATTTGTTAACAAAAATACTTTAGTAGTTGAGTTGTCATTGATCATAAAGTACGATGGTTGATTTGTCATTTTCAATAAAATAAAATAAAAAACTTGTGAGCTTATGGAAGGAAGAGAGAGACATGAAAATTTTACAAAATCATACCAGTTACCAAAAATCACGCCTTTAGTTTCAACTTTAAATATCCGACACCACTCCTCTTTAACGCATTCAACTTTATCATTTAGTCCAGCATTTAATTTTCCACATTCAATAGCGTAGTTTTATTTTGGGAAAATGACAAATTAACCATTGTGGTTTGTGTTCAATGACAAGTCAACAACTATCTTTTATTTTTTTAACAAATTAACCACTGTCGTATGAGAAAATGACAAAGCCAACATCGCTGTCACGTTTTTCGTTAACAAGCTGATCTGGAGCTGCGGCGATTCGTAGACAAAACGCTGTGGCTCCATGGTTTTTCAAGAAAAAAGGCCAAATTTGGCCTGCACGCCGCGGTTAACATTTTATATTATGTTAACATTTTATATTATGTTTTATAAAATTCATAGAAAATTCCTTGGTTATTTATGCTAACTTTATATTAGCATATATATTGTATATATGTGGGATAAAATATAAAGAGTAATAGCCAAAATATGTCCATGACTTATATTTGAAGTAAGGAATCTTCAAGTAGTTCATAGTCATAAACATAGTTTATCTCATTAAGAATGTATAGTCATATCCCGACTAAATATGTAGTGACATAAGATAAATATGTTTTATATAATATGATTATATAGGACTGGACCAGATATAATTACATTGTTCTAATAATTTCCGTTAGATATAAAACAATTAATTTTATCATAATGATGGTCATATATGTATGATCTTAATTCGTTGTGTTTAATAAACTCCTATTTTTGTTTTAATTTATTCTTTGATTTACTCGGTAAAGTTTTGTACAAGTTATGATTCGTATACCTTGTATATTGGGACTAAATTAAAATGAATAACTGAGAATGTTAATATCGATACAATGAAATCCATTCTATAGATTCCCTTGTTTGTTAGTTCAAGGATTGAATAATTAGCGCGCAATTCATAATCGTTATGAATTAATTATTCAATTAAGAACTAATAGTAGTCAATGATAAAGAAGCAATATGAGAGGATAACGGATGATAAACCTAGCTCTATTGCGAATCTAAATGGAGGGTTAATGCATATGTAATGACTATATCAATGGACATTACTTTAAGTAAAAATACTCTATAGTTTTGAGAGTGCAACTCTAAGTATTTAGTGGAATTACTTTAGAGTTAATAATTATGTTAATTAATATAAAGAGTTTATATTAGTTAACAAAATATTATTGGAGCTTAAAACTACAGGTCCATCGGTCCCTTTGTCACCTTCTATCATTATTCGAATAATAGAAAAATGAACAAATAAGATTAAATAATTAATTATGAATTAATTATTTAATACACTCAATAATAAGTTTATTATTATTATTTTTTCATTAGATGAAATAATTGAATTATTGATTATTCAATTAATTAAGACAAAATGACAAAAGTTGTCAAAGTTAATATATTTGTTATGTTTCATTAAATGAAACAAATTGAATTATTGATTATTCAATAAAGTAATAAATATAAAGTAACTTTTAAAAATAGTTTTTAAAATGGATTTTGTCAAATTTGAATTAATGTCAAATTTGATTTAATGTAATGACCTTTTATTCCCCATAACATTTTTGTTATAAATGTGTTATAACTTAAATGTGCCAAGTGTTGAAATATGGTGAAAAGACTTTTGATTTTCATAACATTTTTATAAATGTAATGAGGAATTTATAGGATTTTTTCTCTAAATGCCATAATGGCCATTATGGAGAAATACCACTATAAATAGAGGTCAAATTTAATTAGCAAAAGAGTTTTTGAGTTTTTGAAATCTTTGAAAAAGAAATCCATTTTGAGAGAAAATTTTTGTCTTCCGTGTTGGCTTTAGAAAATTGTTTTCTAAATCCAAATAGATCGTCTCATGTGTTGAGAATACGATCTATCATAAATTGAGTGTTATCTTGTTTCGTTCATCACGCCCACACGTGCATATTTGAGGTAAGGAGGATTGGCGGAGAAGATCGACGGTTGATTTAGTACCCGTGTGAAGTGAGGTACAAAGGTAACATTCTTTATTTTTAGATTAGATCTAAATACATATTATTATTAATATATTATAACAACGATCCATTTTTATGTTCATGATAAAATTGTTTTTTCATGATACATAGGTTACGCACGTTACCGTTGTTGTGAACATCGGTAATTCCGCCGTGCGAGGGAACCTAAAAACCAACACATAAATGATTGTAATCTGCAGGGTAGTTATGCCATATTTGAAATAGTGTTTTAAAATCCAATGCAGATGTGGGCATAAATTTATGAGATAACTAGCAGTTTTTACTGCTTCAACCCAGAGGTTTCTTGGCATTCCAGCCATAAGAAGCATGCATCTCACTCTTTCCAATATTGCCCGGTTCATTCTCTCACCTAAGCCATTCTACTGTGGAGTATGACTTACCGTGTGGTGCTTGATGATTCCTTCAGGGTTGCAATATTCATCAAACTTCTTTTAGAAATACTCCATGTCGTCAATTCAAAGCTTTTTCACCATTTTAGATGTCTGATTTTCTACCATGGTTTTCCATGTTTTAAAAGTGTCAAACACCTGATCCTTTGCCTTGAGACAATAAACCCACAACCTTCTAGATAAATCATTAATGATGGACATGAAGTAGTGTGCACCTCCTTTAGATGCAATCTTCTTGGGTCCCTATAAATCAGAATGGATGTACTCCAATATTCCTTGAGTTTTATGCACTATTTTATTGAACTTAACTCGACTGTCAATACATTTTGTTTGTGCAGCTCATTTAAGCCTCTGTCACTTACATGACCTAACCTAAGATGCCATAACTCAGTGTCACTGAGTTTCTGCTGAATTACAGTAGATGCTTCACCAGTGATGGTTTTGCCTTGAAGCACATAAAGACCATTCTATAGAGTTCCTTTCATGACTGTAAGGATGCCCCTTTAGAATCTTTATTGTTCCATTTCTACCTGAACGATACAACCTAAATTGTCCAGTATGCCAATTGACAACAGATTCCTTTTCAACTTCGGAAAAAATCTCACATTATGAATTGTTTGGATACAGCCATCATGCATCATAATTTGCAGATGTCCTTCACCTTTAATTTGGCGGGATTGGTTATTTCCGAGCAACACTTTGCCTCTAGCTATTTTTGTAAAACATTGCAGCCATTCCTTTCTTGGTGTCATATGAAATGAACACCCTAAATCCAACACACATAGGTCACTTGAATCTGTCACTGAAACCACCAAGACATATGAGGATTCATAACCATCAGAGGCAACAACAACATCACCTTTCTCAGTTTTCTTCTCATTCAATTTCCTTTTCCTTTCATAACAATCCTTCTTGAAGTGACCTTCCTTGTGACAAAAGAAACATCTTCTACCATTTTTGGACTTTGATCGAGATCTACCTTTTGTAGTTTTATGATCTCTATTTTGTGATTGCCCTCGGAGAGACAATCCTTCACCATCGGAGTTATCTTTTGTATCAGCTCGTTTATGAAGTTCTTTTGAGTTTAGTTTCACCTTGACTTCAGCCACTGTCAAGGTTTACTTACTATATACCTTGGTATCCACAAAATGCTCATACATTTTTGGTAACGAGCTGAGTAAAATGATAGCTTGATCCTCTTCCTCAATCTTCACTCCGATGCTATTCATGTCAAGAAAAATTTTGTTGAAATCATCCAGGTGCTTTCTCATTTCTTTCAAATTATGCATAGTTAAAGTATACAACTTCTTTTTAAGATACAATCTGTTGGCTAAGGATCTTTTCATATAGAGAGCCTCCAATTTTTGCCAAACCGATAGTGCTAAACGTTCTTCGGTGACCTCTCTCAAAACTTCATCACCAAGACTCAATAGTATCGCACTATGTGCTTTGTATTCAACATCATCTGATTTACTGTGATCGATTCTTGAAGGAGTCTGATGGTGTCCTCATCAATAGGCTGAGCCAGACCTTGATGGACCAACAACGCCTTCATCTTTATTCGCCAAAGACTGAAGTCATTGTTGCCGGTGAATTTGTCGACCTCAAACTTTGCCATTTTTTCAAAGACTCAATCTTTAAGAACTGAATGTCGATGTTCATCGTCACCGCACCAATTGTTGTGAAATTATATAGAAATGTAAAAGCAGAAAATAGAAAGAACAAACGACACCAAGTCTTTACGTGGTTTGGACTTTAACGTCCTACGTCCACGAATGATATCATTGAACAACTTTCTTATTAAACCTCAAGGTTATAATTACAGATGACTTACAACAACAAATGAATGGAACACAATCTTACAAACGAAAGAATCAGAATGAGAAGCCCATCTTTGCTTTTTATCCTCTCGCACGTGAACAATACTTCTCTGTTCGCCTATGTTCTTTATTCACCAAAACAGAGTAAAAGATTTAACATACACATTCTCATAACCATTGCATGAATATATATCATGAAGCACTAATGAAGAATTTGCTTCACCCCATTAGTTTTAGGACATGACAAACCGCCACATAACTGCCATCATCAACAGTAGAGCTGAGTCATCATCACAACATGAAAAGAATAAATAAAAGAATATAGCATGGTATCTTGACAGATTATTGTGTTATATAATTTAAAATTTTGAGTTATCTAATTGATTTTGTCATGGCATACATGTGACATATGAACATAAATTATAAGAAACAATAAATTGATTCTCAATTATATTTCTTATTTATTTATCATCACTTTTTGACCTTGTTTTTTTTTTTTTTTTTACATTATTCAGTTATTCATCCTCACTCTAAATCATCAAATTTTGATTACTTTTACATAGAAGTTTTAGTTAGTTTTATATAGAACTTTTATAAGTTGTTCTATGTAGGTACGATATTTGTTATTTCATCACTATATTACTTGTTATAATAGTGTACACTTACACTTCACATAAGTATATCAACCCTAATCAAATGAAGAATTTGGCTTTGAATCATCATCACCATTTTCATTGGCTTCTTAAGTAAAATTGACGTGGGTTTTCCATTATATAGAAACTCCTTGATCTATACTCATTGGGAAGAAGCTATGTAATATCTAGCCATTTTAAAAAAAAAAATATTATTAATTTGGGGAAAAGGTTTCTGATTGTTGATCTTGGGCGAACATTGCGGGAGGAGGGGAATTTGCTTTCGAATCCCCTCCTTTCCCAGTTTTAAGAGCGTTCGCTCCTCAACCTCCGTTTTCACTTTTTTCTCGCAGTGAATTCATTCCTCCAAGTTGATGCCATATACAGCGATTTTGGATGAAATTTCAAGACTATGTGACCGAGTCTTTGTCAATTTTGGTAAGTATTTGTCTCTCTCTCTTTGTAAATTCAATACGTTGGTTGAAATTCTGAATTTTTTATCAAGTTTGTTGAAGGAAAACTGTGCGCATTGGAGGAAAAAGGTTTTGGAAATTCATGGAATACAGTTTGGAGGAGGTTGGTCTAGAGGTATTGAAATATGATTTCTTTTTGTAATTGGAAGTTGTTGATGGACATATTGATTTGGATTGTTGGGTTGATGATATAATCTGAAAAATGGTAATTTCTGTCATAAATTAGAGGGTATCGACGTTGGTGTGAACGACAACTCTCGGCTTTGGACACGTAGGTTGTGGCGTCAGTCGCCTCGGCCTTGACCCTCGGCTAATTGGGCGAATGGTCGAGACTTAAATGACAATGTCGTCTGTGTTTGATCCCTCCACAATAGGTAGGGAGGCTCGGACAAAGCATCATCCAAGCTGCTTTTGTAGAATACGATCGCACGAACGAAATTAAATGGATATTGTTTTTGGGTCTATTTGTGCCTATTTTGGGGGGCTATATTCAAGGATTTTTATCCAATAAAAAATTGTGACTTTATTTTAAGGAAAATTTTGGGATTTTAAGGTATTAAAATTTAACCAAAAAATTAACATTTCATTTTTGGATAGGTAAGCATTATTAAATTAAAAATCCTATTTTGGGGGGTGAATTCAAGGATTTTTATCCAATAAAAAATTGTGACTTTATTTTAAGGAAAATTTTGGAATTTTAAGGTATAAAAATTTAACCAAAAAATTAACATTTCATTTTTGGATAGGTAAGCATTATTAAATTAAAAATCCATGGACTTTGGATTGGCTAATTGGACATTGGGCTTTTGTCGGTGTAAGTCAACTTCGAGGCAGTGATATATTTTTATGCACTGCGTTTGCATAACTTTATTAAAATAATTATTTTGAGATGTGTTTCATATAAAAATGACGTGTTTGTTTTATAACCGTTAGATTTTTATATTATATTTTACTTTTCACTGTACATGTTTAAATTAAACATGCATATTTTATTTCTAAATCAACTCAGTCATGTGAACAGAGTTCGTTTGACTTGGTTTGAGGTCTATTTTATATTCACATATTCGATCGTGCATAATGTGTCTATTGTTGTTAACTAGAGTAATAAGACAGTTATATATGCCGTGTCCTTGGGCGCAAAACTCTAAACCTGATCAGGGTATTTTATGTGGCTTTCGCCATCAATGAGCATCACTTTTATTCTATTATATACCTATGGCATGGTGTGCTCGGAGTCCATAAGTGGCTCCATTTTCACTGTGATTTTTAATTAGTGTTACAAGGGTCTATTTTAATTACATACCATATATTAGTGGGTGGTTTTAAACACGTGCCCTTTTGTACACATTTTATAAATATGAATTTATAAAATGTTATATGAAATTCATGCATGCTTAAAAACTTGTTATTGTTAGTACTAGTCCCTTTTGAGTTTAGTCAACTCACCCAAAATGACACATTTCAGGATTTTATCAACTGGACTTCTAGTTTTCGAGTCAAGATTAGACCTGGTAGAGTTCATTTAATTTCTGAAAATTTAATAATTATCTTTGAGATATGTTTTTTGATGTATATTCTTTATTGGATAACTGTAAACCTTAATTTATTTTTCGCACAATATTTTATTTGGTTTGTATTATATGCTATATGATATCATTATTAGACCTGTTGTGCCCATGTTTTCGAACTCTGGCTTTTAATTAAATAAAATTTTGTCTTCCGCTGCTAAATTATTACTTTAAAGTGATAATGGGTCAAACGGTTTTGTCCTTTAGGCCGGATCATTCCCCGTTCTGTCTCGGTTCTTTTGCGGGTCATGATAGAATTTTCGGTACTAGAGCCAGACTCCGTCTTAAAATGTGATATCAACAAGATAGATAGTATCATAATATGCAAGATTTTACAATATACTGTGCCTCTGGACGTATTCTAACACACCCCGTAAATGTATCAGTTTTTCAAAAATGCCTCCAAGAAGAGCTCTCAGAGATCGTGTTCCTGTTGTACCTACTGTGCAAACTATAGAGTCACAGCCTGCTGATCCTCTTGTAGCCTTGAGGGGTGTGCTACATGTCCCAAGATAGTGGTAGTCAAGACCCTGTGACGCGCTGAATGAACTTCTTTATGCAGTTGGGACGCATGACCCCGCCTGTGTTTATGGGTGGAGCTGACCCTCAGGGTGCTAAAAATTAGTTGAGGGTGTCACAATATATCAAGGAAGGGGATTCGATTGATCAGATTGTTAAGTTCATGAAGCATCTGAGGCCTAAGATCCTACATCAGTTATCAATTGTGGAGTATAATTCTATTTCGGATGTCGTTGCTATTGGTCAACGTATTGAAACTGTTTTGGTTGAACAATTCGGTGAGTATAAGGGTAAGACAAACAAGGAACAACAAGTTGGTGGAAAGATAACCAAAAAAGATCAAAAGAGGAATCAGAACAAAGGTAGGCACACTTAGAGTGGAGCTAGTGGACAATCCAATGATACTTCCAATTCTGATGGTGGATGCTCGGGCTCTTATATATGTTATACCTGTAACCAGCTTAGTCATTTAAGGAAGAACTGCCTGATGCATCCTAAGCCTTCTCAGAATAATTCAACGCCTACTCAGTCAGCTTCAGTTAGACTTGGTTTTGGAGATGGCAGAGAATTTTTTAATCAGAACCAGCGCAGTTTTTCTAGACCGCAGAGCTTTGCTTCTCTGCAGCCAGTTGGTTATAGACTGCCATCTCAACAGCAGTAACAACCTACCAGTACCGATTTTCAGAGGCCTTTTGGGTATCAGTAAAGTTATGCATCTAGTGCGACTCCTACAGGATCTACTAGTATGATGGCTGACGCTACTCCCAGCTCATCGAGGGGTGGATTTAGTGGAAGCAAGAAGGGTAAGGAGAAGATGACTGACCAAACTTATGCAGTTTCCAAATCTAATTTTATTGATTTGTATGGCCAGGGTGTCATTGATGGTACACTTCCCTTATGTAATACTATGGTGCATGTACTATTTCATACTTGACTACATATTCATTTATTTATGCATCACTTGTTTGTGTTTTGGGTATGACTTTAGAGAAACTAGAAAATTTCCTAATTTTGAGTACTCCCTCGAATAAGAGATATGAAATATATCTTGTTGTCTGATCTGCTGCCCTTATTGTTGTCGGGCACAAATTATAGGATGATCTGATAGTTATTCCTATGGATCAGTTTGACGTAATCCTAAGTATTCATTGGTTGAGCTTATACAAAGCTAAGATTGACTGTTACTAGAGGAATATAACCTTTACGTTGGAAGGTGGAAATATCTTGGTGCATCCATGTAATACCTGTGTGTTTCCTGTTAATCCTGTTCTGTGAGTCTGTTTGGGTGGTCGGAGAAGATTGGAGCCTTACGATAGTAATTTTGCTATTAGCGATGACCTTGTTACGGTCAAGCAGGATTCTAATTTGTCAGTGGTTTGTGATTACCCTAATGTTTTTCTTCAAGATCTGCCAAGGTTGTCACCAAACCGCGGGATTGATTTTTGCATTGATTTGATGCCCGACACTACTCCAATTTCAATTGCTCTGTACCTCATGGCTCTGGCTGAATTAAACAAATTGAGAACCCAATTAAGTGATTTGCTACAAAAAGGGTTTATTCAAAATAGTATTTCACAGTGGGGTGCACCAGTCTTATTTGTGAAGAAGCAGGATGATTTGCTTTGCCTATGCATTGACTATCGAAAATTAAATCATGTAACAGTAAAAAACAAATATCCATTGCCAATAATTGATAACTTATTTGATCAGCTTGGAAGATCTATGTACTTTTTGAAGATTGATTTGAGATCTAGTTATTATCAATTGAAAATACGTGAAGAAGATATTTTGAAGACTACTTTTCCAATACGTTATGGACACTTGGAATTTATAGTGCTTCCGTTTAGATTGACCAATGCACCAGTTGCTTTTATAGATCTTATGAATAGAGTCTTTCGGTCATATCTTGACTAGTTCGTAGTCATCTTCATCGATGATATCCTGATTTATTCTAAGATGTTGGATGAGCATATAGAGCATCTAAAAATTGTTCTACAGACACTAAGAGAGCATCAGCTATATGAAAAGTGTGAAAAGTGCAACTTTTGGATGACTGAAGTGAAATTTCTAGGCCATGTTTTTTCTCAAAATGGAATTTCCTTGGATCCATCTAAAATTGAGGTTGTGTTAGATTAGAAGCCACCCAAAAATGTTACCGGTCAGCGTAGCTTCTTAGGTTTGGCTGGTTATTATCGACGGTTTGAACAGAACTTTTCTTCCATTGCTATGCCGCTAACGCAGTTGACCAGAAATGACGTGAAGTTTATTTGGAATGAAAAGTGTCAAGCAGCTTTTGATGAACTAAAACAGAGATTAACTACTGCTCTAGTTTTGATAGTACCTGATGAGAGATTACCTTATGTAGTTTGTATAGATGCATTAGGAGTTGGCTAGGGTTGTGTTTTGATGCAACAAGATAAAGTGATAGCTTATGCATCGCGTCAGTTAAAGATGCATGAGTGGAATTACCCTACCAACAACTTGGAGCTTGCGACTATTATTTTTACCTTAAAGATTTGGATGAGCTATTTGTATGCTGCAAAATTCGAGGTATTTTTTGATCACAAAAGTTTGAAGTATTTCTTCTCGTAGTGTGATTTGAATCTTCGACAACACCATTCGGTTGAATATATAGAGGACTATAATTTCACTTTGGAGTATCATCCTGGAAAAGCTAATGCTGCAGCTGATACCTTGAGTCGTGATCCTCAAGGATTTCTTTCTTGTCTTGTTTTGGATGATTGGAAGAAGTGTCTTGTTATTGGCGATTATGAGCTACAGTACCAGGAGAATGGTCATGCGGTTCGAGTTTTGAACCTAATAGCTGTTAGCCTAAATGTTGTTAGGCTTATTTGTTTTGATGATGATTGTATTGATTATAATTATAAGTTGTTTATTGGTAAATATGTTTAATTATTATATTTATATGGATATTCATTGGAAATGCCTTTAATATGGGTATTATGTTGTGCTAACATGTTTATTTAAGTCCATGTTGTGAATAGGTATCATATTGAGACTTAGAAATATCAAGGATGGCAAATAGAAGGAAAGAGATCGACTAGATCAATGGAAAAGGTTAACCAAAATGTGCTGCATGAAGGAAACGGTCGACCCATTGATTGACTACAAAAGTGGCAAATTGCTCATCAGTTCTGCGGTCAAGTTAGCGGTCGAGCGGGCGTACAAAGTGATCAAGCGCAAAATGGATAGAGTAGGCAAATGACTAAAACATGAAGAAAACAGTCGACCAAAATGAAGAAGGTGGTCGACAGTTCCTCTGCACTACGCTACGTCTAGTTTTCAACGGTCGAATGATGGTTGACCAAAATGGAGGTGATTGACCGGTTTTGCAGGTTCTAAATATAGAGGACTCTCCGAAGCTCAAAGTAACGAACTGGGAATTGAGGCAAATTCTTGCCAATTTTTATACTCAATTCCAAATCAATATTTGAGCATGTAACCTAACTCTCCTCATCCTTAAACTTGAGTTTTACATTTGAGAGAGTTCAGATTTAGTTTGTAACTTTCATTCTCCATTGTACTCAAACGAAAAGAGTGATGCCCTACGAATTAGTAAAATGAAGGGTGACGCCCTGCGAATTAGTCAAGGCTAGATTGACGTCCGTGAAGAACATGCAGAGGGTGACACCCTGAGAAAAGTCTGTAAAGGTTTGTTTGACACCCGTGAAGTCAAACATCGTCAATTAGAGGGATTGGGCAATTAGGGATCTCCAAGTGGAAAGCTTGGAGCGCGGACGTAGGTCGGGGTTGCCGAATCATGTGAACAACACTGTTTGCACCTGTCTTTCCCTATCTCTCTTATTATTGTGATTATTTGTATGGTTTATTGTCTATAAATTACTTAGGGTTAGAGAAGTAAAAATCACACGAAAAAGTTTAGTGTCACCTAATTCACCCCCACCCCTCCTCTCTCATAGGCATGCACATATCCTAACAGTAGCGACCCCTACACTTGCAACGTATGAAAGACTTGCAGAAATTTGACAATGAGTTGAAAGAGAAGCTTTTTGATACAAAAAGAATGAACATTAGAGGTCTATCAATTGCGAAGAGAAGAAAGAACTAAAGTTTAATGTCCGACCCAAATGATGGTCTCAATAGATTTATAACGTCTAGATTTGATTTACTCGTAGTTATAAGTTCAAGAACTCAAATATTCAAAAAAAAAAAAAAGTTTAAGATAAAAGTGGTGCCTTACATCTAAGTTTGGATTTAAACTATTTTATATATTTTCTTTAATAAATAAAATTTTCAATAAAACTATCTTCATTTGAAAAACACCATGATTTACTCACTTATCACATTTAAAATTCGAAAAATCAATTATTTTTACAATTAATTTAAGAAAGTTTGCAACTTCATTGGTAAATTTTTTTTTTTTAAAAATATGAGTAAAGTTATATTTAAAAAAAAACAAGAATAATAAAGAAAAGAAAGATCACAAATATTACAAGTATCAAGCATTTTACTATGGCTCTTAAATATTTATGTCACTTTGGTCTCTTAAAATGAAACATTGGTCATGTATATAATATTAGATTTGCAACTCACTTATATTGTGGTTGGGTTTGTACATTCCCTTGTACCAAATCTTACTTTTTTTATCTTAAAAAGTTCATATTTGTTCCACTGCCTGAAGACAAAATATGTTCCAATCCAATATCAAAGTGCTCACCTTTAAAGATTATATCATCAACTATTATATTTTTTAAAAAGCTTTCTTTTCCAATTTTAATCTCAATACTTTGATGATTCCTTGATAATTGATATAGTTATTTTCAAAAATATAATCTAAACCAAGAAATTAAAAATAGTAATTTTGAGTTAAAAATAGTAATATATGATTGGCTAGGGTAGTTTTTTTAATAAAAGAT
Source organism: Begonia loranthoides (assembly GCA_022433065.1). Classification (NCBI taxonomy): domain Eukaryota; kingdom Viridiplantae; phylum Streptophyta; class Magnoliopsida; order Cucurbitales; family Begoniaceae; genus Begonia; species Begonia loranthoides. The sequence continues at coordinate 35,589,473 of CM039483.1, read as the reverse complement.
TTGCATAAAAATATCTATCATATTCCATTCATTATAATTTTTATCCATAGTTTAATTCTACTTCTTTTGAAGAGGTAGAGATCCTGTTAAATCTAGAAAAAAAGAAGAGAACATTCAAATGAGGAAAATAATGAATAATCTCGAGATTAGATGGCAAAATCTCTTATAAAGAGAAAGAAGTTGATAAAATCTTAAGACCATTTCAATTAAAACCCCATTTTTATAGTAATTTATAGTGAAGATGGTGGAAGTTGATTCTAGACACTATTTAGTTGGAAGCATCTTTTAAAAGTCCACTAAAAAAATTGTCATTGATGACTAGTTGTTTGAGATTTTGTCCTCAAATAATTGATGAAATCCCACCACAATTTGCTTAGTGCTTTACCTTTTAGACCACAAATGGTTGCAAATAATACCTATTTCGGATGGTGGAGCCCCAAATGATTCTTGTGATAATTATATCATATTGGCCACCCTCTTCAATAAAGAATAATGTGGTTATTATTACCTCATTAAGGTATATGCCAAATAATGAGATCATTTTTTCCACAAATAGATTGTGTTGGAGTGAGGGTTAGGCTAGGTCCATATTCTGGCTTTTCAACTATGCCAAGGGGTGAAATGATATGAAATAAGGACTTGAAAGATAAACAATTAGGGGTTTTAGGACAAATCCTCTTATTTTGCCCTTTTTTGAAAGTGAAGTTTCCTAAATACATGTAAAGAGGGACAACTACACACTTATAATGACTATAATTGAGAGTTTAGTTAGCTTGAGAATGACTTGATTATGGGTGTTAGTGGGTCGATTTGGTTCGACCCTTACTAAAAGTCTATATTTTTTTATTCGATTCTCTCTTTTCGTTCATGGACTCTGTAAAACTTTTTATCATAATAAATTACTTGAATATACATTAACTTAGCATGTAACTTCATGGTAGAATATTCAGTTTTCATATACCTCCAAACTTGACATTTGGCTTGTCCTTTAGTAAATTAATATGATACTAAGTCATGAATAACATAAGCCTCAAGAGATCAACATAATTAATAACTTACAATAATTTTTAAATATGCACACATGTGAAACCCTTAATCTCAACATTAGTCGTACTTTTTATTGATTCTAAGTGTGTCTATGCATAGCATTTTGAAATAAAATGTAATATTTCAAATCTTTGTTGAGCTGAAGGCATAGCTTAAGTGATAACATTGAGGATATTAGGAGCTGAGTTGGACAAGTAAAGGTATTGGTCAAGAGAAACGTAGTAAGAATAAGTGAATTATGATACCTCGTTATGTTCATAATTAGCTTAGGAGAAGACTTGAAGTCAATTGGAGAACTGTTTGCTGATATTGGAGCTATATTGGACGATGTCAAGTGGATTGATGGTCAATGGGAATATTGAGAGAAAATATATTTGGACACATTTTGATATTGTAAGGAATGAGAGCTAGTTAATAATAAGGTTAAAGATATAGAATTTATTGGAATTAAGTTGGGTAATTTAAGACATTAGTCAAGTGAAACATATTTGGACATCTAAGTTTGAATAGTTTGGATGAGTAATTTATTAAGGACATAGGTATATATATATATATATATATATATATAAACTAATGAGGATATATATGTATATTGTTTAGAATATGTATATTTGAAGAAGAACATGGCAGATGATTGTTTGAAGGAGTGGTTGATCATTGTGGTTGATTGAGATCAACCGGTGTGATCAACCTGTAAACAAGGAAATGGGTATGGAATATGGATATTGAAGGAGTGGTTGATCATTGTGGTTGATTGATATCAATCAGTGTGATCAACTTATAAACAAAAGTAGGTATTGAAGATGGGTATTGAAAAGTGCGGTTGATTGTGATTAAATCATTTGCATTTATAAAAGAAGAAATAATATTTATGTTCATGCATGTCACATTAAGGAATAACGTGAATAAAACCAAATTCTGAAGGGAGGGAATTGCGGTCGATGATGGCGGACGTTCGACGTGGGAGATCATCCGCTGTGATCATCCGCAGTTCAAGAACAAAGGAAAATTGCGGATGATTTACTGATTGGTGGTCGATCGGCTTGAAGGAAAAGCAATTGACCGCCATTTATTGAAGAATATTATGGAGAGTTTTAAGCGCCTGGAAGATGAAGGTTTCGTCGTTTGAACGTCTGGAACTTGAAAAGAATGAAGTTCTACGCTTCTGAAGTTGGAAGGATTGACGTTATACACGGTTGGATGATGAAAAGTTATTGGATATTAAGGTTAGTGTCCTATGGCCTTCTGCCTTCTCATGTTAATGGATATTGAAGTGTTGCAACCTTTGGTTTTCTGTTTTCTCACGGCCATTTATGAAGGAGTTATTGGTAATGTTTATAAATAGAAGAGCAAGGAGACGTGAGTTGAGAGAGGAAGAAAGGTAGAGTTACTCTGCCAAAATGTCTGGAGAACTCTGTGAATGTTGAGATGTTGAGCAAACTGTGAGGGTTTTGGTGAATTTATGTGAGAGAGTAAGTGAAGCTTCTTTGATGTTGTGTTACAGAAGAAGTTAAGTGAGAAAAGGCAATTTGAGGAATGGAAACCATGGGGTTTCTTGAAGAAGGTGAAGGGAATTTGAGAAGATTATGTGATTTTTGTAAGGTTCAGTGAAAGGAAAAAGAAATATTTCCGTAAGAGAAGAAAGTTGTGGAGTTCCCTTGAATTTCTAATTCGTGGATACAGGTAAGCAAATCTTCACTCATGTTTCTTAAGGAGTTAATTGTAGGGAATAGTTTCTGTAGTGATGGTTATGTCCTTGTTATGTACTCTGCTAGTTGGATGGAAATTGGTCATTGCATATAAATGGGCATATTATAGAGAATATATGATTATTGGTTTAGGTTGTTAGTTGCATCATATGAAGTATACTGACATGAATAAGTTGGGTTATTGGAATAAAATGGTTGTTGGAAAATGATTGAGTTGAAGGATAATGTTGGAATTATTATTGGTCGTTGCATGTAAATGAGTAATGAGTATTATTATGTTAAATTATGGAGAAGGTAATTATTGGATTAAGGGTTGTCATTATTGGATAAAGTGATTGTTAAAAAATAAGGTTCTTCAATATTATAGACATATTAGGAGACATGTTAACTAAAGCTAGAGGATTTTAATAGCTATATGTGTTAATAATAGATAGATTTTGTGTAGGGATGTCCATGGTTCGGTGCGGTTCGATTTTGATACGAAAACAAACCGAACCGATTAGTTTCGGTTTTTGCACGCAAGAACCGAAATCGATTTTTCTATTATTTAGAACCGAACCGAAGCCAAACCGAAACCAAACAGAAATTTTGGTTCTGGTTTCGGTTCGGTTCCAATTTGACATATATATATAAATATATATATATATATACTTTAATATAAAAATAATAAATAACCTCCATAATAAATTACTAAACTGTTTTTTTTAACTATGCACAATGAAGAATCTGTTGTTTTTTTTTGTTTAATATTAAAGAATATATATCAAATGAAACCATTTAAAACACTACAAAATAAAATTATGTTCTAATTAATTCTGAAATAAACCTTATGAGATAATAAACACTATACTAAAAAAATGAAGAAAGCTTCGTAGTTCACAATTATAACCAAATTACTGATGTATTTTTTTAAACATATACACAATGCAGAATGCCAGAATCTGTTGAGACATGCTAAACCAAAAATCACAATTGAGACATGCTAAACCAAAAATCATAGCTATAATAAATCAGAACAAAGTTTGGACTACAATAATTACAAAAACAACGCACGGAAGCACTAAAACAACTCACAACAATTACTAAGAATAATCACAGCAATCTCTAAAATCACAATTGAGACATGCTAAACCAAAAATCACAGCTATCTCCAAAATCACAGCTATAATGAATCATAACAAAGCTTGGACTACAATAATTATAGAAACAAAGCATAGAAGCTGAACTTTGGAGACTACTTTCTAATCACAATCACAATAATTTTGATCACAATCACATGCTCCAGTAAGGATCACAAGCAGAACTCTGGAGCCTACTTTCTAATCAATTACAACAATTACGAAAACAAAAGCACATGAGCTAATCACAGTTCATTGTCACATAAGACAAGCAAAGAAAAATCGAGCAGAGAGAAGACTACCTTATGAATATTTACCGAGGAAAATTGAGCAGAACAAAAATACTGCAATGCCAATACAAGAATCTAGAGATTTAGACTCTGGAGATCGGACACTTTGGAGCCTGGCGGGACAAGGAACTGGAAGTTTGGATCGAAAGACTCTGGAGACGAAGACTGGAAGACTCTGGAAACGGGACGCCGGGACAAAGAATGGAAGACTCTGGAGACGAAGACTCTAGAGATTGAACACTGGTGGGACACGAAGCTGGAAGTCTCGCCTCTAGACTCTAGAGACTAGAAGAAGACGGACGAAACACAAGACACCGAGACAAAGACTAGAAGACTCTGGCGACGAAGAATCTGGAGACCGACGAAGAATCTGGAGAGTGGAGATGGAGACTCGAAGACGAAGAAGGCTGCGATTTGCGAACGCCAAGAAGAAGAATTATCAAACAACCCTAGTATACATTTCGGTTTGGTTTTTCCAGTTTTGAGAAACCAAAAACGAAAACCAAACCAAAATAACTTGGTTTTTACAAAAATAAACCGCATTTATGTTTTTAAAAGTACAAACCAAACCAAAACCGAACCGAATCAACTGGTTCTGGTACGGTTCTTCGTTTTTGGTTTGGTTTGCACACCCCTAGTTTTGTGAAGAAAACTTAAAGTGTTAAACCATTAAAGCTAAGGACTCCATGTACGTGGTACTGCATTTGTTTTGTCCGAAAAGGCCTACATCACGGGAATTAAGGGGTGTTTATTATTTGTATTCTTGATTGTTATAAATTGTATGTTTATAGAATAAGTTTAGTTCCTTAGTTAGGAATGAATCATGTTTTAACGATACGATTAAGGAACACTTTAGCTAGGGTTGTATGTGCACGATAACGTGAAGACATGAAATCATAAAGTACACGAAAATGAATATGCGTAAACACCTGTGGATAGGTTTGTTATGCCCGGCACATAAATCAAGATAAGTAAATAACTATGGACCGATTTGATACGCCCGACACAGATGTCTATGTGGTCCGGTTTGATACGCTCAATTCATAAATAGTAAAAGACTTAAACAATACGAGACAACAAAATGAAACAGTAAGATACATAAATAGCTGTTTTTGTGAACCAATTAGTTACGCCCGGCACAAAAACCAAAGATAAACAACTGTGATCCGGTTTGTTACGCCCGACACAGATGTTTGTATGGTCCAGTTTGAAATGCCCGACATATAAACAGTGAAAGACAGAAACAGTAAATGAATGTTTGTATGGTCTAGTTTGATACGCTCGACATATAAGCAAAATGAAATAACGATAAAAGACATGAACAGTAAAAGAGAAAAGAAACAGAAAAACCTTACGCAATGCTATAGAAATTGTATGTGAAATTCATGTTTTACGTTTATATCATGTACTAAGCATTAGGCTCATAGTTAGGTCCCATTGATGTAGGTAAGGAGCAGATGAATGGATAAAGTTGTTAAAGGACGAAGGTGGTGGAGTATTACTGTGTGGACATTTGTATTGTTGGTGACATTGACCTGTGGTTATGGCTCACAGAAAGGAATAAATGTTTTAAAAGGCTTTTAAGTGTTTTATGATTTCAAATAAATGTTTTAAGTTAATGTGTTTATTTAAATGTTTATTTCAACAATGGATTTGGTTTAAATTGTCAAAGACTTCCGCTGTATGTTTTATAAGGTTAAGACTTCTGCTGTTTATTACTCTAGTGTTCTATTACGCAATGGTTTTAAAGAAAAGAAAAATTTTATACGGAAAAAGGCTATCGGATGTTGCATAAAATGCATCATAAATACAGCTCAAATGCATCATAATATCAAGCATTCTAGAAATTTAAGTACATGGCAACCAATCACTCTCTACTATTGTAATACCCCGACTTTTACATTGGACTTTAATAAGGATAATTGGAAAGTAATCGGGGTATTACCAATGACATATTTGGATCGTTAAGTCAAGGAGGTATTCCCGATAATGTTTTTTCCCATATATGCGATGTAATCAAGTGTTGGGGTGAGTAGAATATTACATTGCGTGTCTATACGTGTCAGGTTGTGACGTGTATTTATGGCAAAAATATTATGGGACGAAAATTAAGTTGGAAAAGTGTGAAGAATGGTTGTTCTGGGTGTTTTCGGACGCTTGAGGACCACCCGAGGATGAGCTACGTCGTCCGCAAACGTTTGGGACGCCACCCCGTGCTTTGGGATGCACCAGGACGAGGTTTTGCGTCCTAATGTGTCTGTCGCTGGGCAAATTCGGACGACTCCGGACGTTGGCGGACGTGGTCATTTTGAATCTGTCCAATTCTCAGACATTTTCGGATGACTTCGGACGACTTCGGACGCGGGCGGACGCAAGCAGACATGGACGATTTGAATCTGTCCAATTTATGGACAGATTTGGACGACTATGGACGCTACATGCGGATGCCAAATAACATCCAAATACTGAATTCAGACGACACAAACAAGGCTAGGAATTCATTTCTTGTCCGAGGACACAATTCTATCTTGGGATTTTTGTAACACGAACGTTCTGAAGAGTTAAGTTAGTGGTAATTCCACTAACGTTTCCCTTGTATACGCTATGTAATTGAAGTGTTGGAGTTATGAGGACATTATATGGCGTATCTATACATGTCATCTTATGACGTGTATTTATGGGAGAAATTTTATGGGATAGGAGTTAAGGGGGGAAAAAGGTGAGAAAGGCTGTCCAAGGTGTTTTTGGATGCCTACGGATGACACTTCGGACGCGTTATGTCGTCCGCAAGTGCATTGTGATAAGTCCCCGATGTTTGGGACGAGTCTGGGGATGCGAGATATTGTCCTGATTTCACTATGCTGCGACGTTTTGGACGAGGTTTCGGACGATGCGGACGAGAAGAATGGCGTCGGGATTGAGGGTGAAAGGGGGAGTGACCAAGAGTGAGGGAGAGCTGAAGAAGAGAAAGTGTTCCAGTGAGGGTGAGAGATTAGTGAAAGTGTAAGTGTTGTGTGTGAGTAAAGTGAAGAGAAGTGTTGAGCTGTGAGGTGAGTGAACGTGAGAGAGCTAAAGAGTGAGCTGTGAGAAGCTGGAAGCTGGAGCTAATACTGGAACCGTGAGAGGAGAGCTGTTTGTGAGTTAGAATTCGCCAAGGGGTAAGGATTGAGGGGTGTTTTGGCTATTGAGGCCCTGCACCACAAGTATGGGTATGTGTGTTTTATGGTGGTGGTTAGTTGCTATAGTGTAGTGATAGATAGTGTTGAATATGTGATGCTTCCTTCTTATTGTTAAGCTTTGTTTTACTGCTCATTATGTGAGATAAATGTTTAGTTGGATGATAAAGGTTAAGGCTTAAGGGTGATAGGCGTTAACTAGTGAATGAGAAATGCTTAATGTTTTGGTAGTGTAAATGACAAGTAGGTTGATTGCCTTGAAATGTTTACTGCTAGCTGTTAAGATTGACTTAAAATGTTTACAGTTAGTTGTTAAGCATGTTAATCGTTTTGTTTACTGCTAGTAATATGTAGGTTACCTTGACTGTTATTGTTAGTCATTGGTAGTGTTTAATGCTCTGTGAATTGTGTTAGAATAGTAGTGGTGAATTCTCTACCGTGATGAAATGCTTGGTTGTTGAATTATTTTATGAATTTCCTTCATTGATTGTGCTAGTTTGATAGTAGACAATAGTTTGATAGTGATAGTGATGACACAAAAAGTGAAGAAAACGGGGTGAAGAAAGTAAATGTAAGTGGTTATGTGCAATCCAAGGATGAGTTAAAATTTTATAAATGGTGTTGCTTCTCTTGTTGCGTTAAGTGATTCTTAACAGGCTTGATGTCCAATTAGATGATAAATAATGAACTAGATCATGTCCACCTAACTAACTATTAAATTAAACTAATCGGGATAGTACGTTTAATTAGCATGCTAATTGTTTAGGTGTAATGAAATTGAATTGAACCCTAAGCATGCTAAGCAACTAGCACGTTAATCGATTAGTCAAATAGGTTCAATTAACTAGCTCTAATTCAATGTGTTAAATAAGTGAAGCATGTTAACCAACCAACTAGTGAGCATGTAACTAGGAGGACTAAAATGGTATGAGCATAGCATGTGACTATCTAGACTAATTAACTAGACATTTAACATATTAAATAGAAACTAATGTACAAGAGCATGTTAAACTAATTAGAGAAATAACAATGAACATGCTAAGTAACTTAACTAGAATTAATTAGAGTAATTGGTAAGATAAGCTTGTTAATCGACTAAACGAACGAAGAAACAAATAGCGAACAAAGAAACAAATCACGAACGAAGAAACCGATAACAAATGAATAATAAGCCATAATAGAGTAAAGAAGAGAAAAAGGCAACAATACAACGTGAGGCCGTTTAAGCCTTTGTGGCATGGTCGCTAGCGGCTTTCGGTTTATACCATTGTCACTAGTAAGCTTTCGGATTATGCCATTGCTGCTCGTATCTATTACAATGTCCCTGGATTATGCTGGGACATTCCCTGGATTATGCCGGGACCTAATGGCCAATGTTAGCAGTCTTTCGGATTATGTCATTGCTGCTATATCGAAGGTAAATGATGAAAAGAACAACCAATGAACGATAATAAGTAAGACGCAAAAGACAAAAGATAAGGAGAAAAAGACGAAAACGATGATTTAAAACACAAAGGATAAAAAGATAAGAAGAAAATGACGAATAACGATGATTAAAACGTAAAAGATAATAAGATAAGGAAAAGACAAAAACTGAAACTGCATGTAGTATTATGATAGGTATTATCACTTACTGAGCGTTAGGCTCATTAGTTTATGTCTTGCAATGTAGGTACAAGTACAAGAGAAAACGACGAACAAATCAAAGAGCAGCTAATGAAGGATTTGCACGAACGAGACTTGTGGCTAGTCAAGCTAATTAATGTAAAGAGTAACTGAGAAGAGCAATTGTAAAATATAAAGTAACAATTTAATTAACTGTCTGTAAATAAACTACTTTACGCTTCCGCTATGTTTTTAAATAAAAATTAATTTGCGCTTTCGCTATGTTTTGATAAAAGATTTTATAACTATAGTTTTCTGCCGCTTATAACGATTTTCAAACGAGTCTAATGAAAGAGTAGTAATGGTTCAGTTATGAGAAACGCACTCTAATTTTAATTTAAAATGTTTTTATAAAGGTTTTCTGTTGTTTTATAAAAGAAAAGAAAAATTTTTAAATTCACGCATTTTTAAAAAATAACGAAAAGCCGAGTCGTTACAGTTGGTATCAGAGCAAAATTGTTTTAAATTGCTCTACTGCTTTTTAAAACTTAATTGTGTTTTAAATTGCTCTGATACAGTTGGTATCAGAGCAAATTTGTTTTAAATAGCCCTACTACGTTTCATAACTTAACTATGTTTTACGATTATGAAAATTACTGTGATACGGTTACTTACAGTTAACTGTGTTTAAAAAAATAAATAAATAAAATAAAATAATATGCCTACCAGCACAAGCTTCGACATGGAAATACTCCATCAACTGCAAGTAAGTTACTAAATTTAATTTTTCCTAACGTATAATTTTTTTATTTTGCAATGTAAGGTACCATGGTTAGAAGACGAGGAAATGTTGGGCAAGCAGGAGATACGAGTGGTGCGGATGAAACGATCACTCGTTTGACTACTTTAGTGGAACGACAATCACGCCAATTGGATCGACAGTCTCAAAATATGGAGAAATTGATGAAAATTATTGCGCGTGGAAACAAATGAGTTGTGGAACAACATGTGGTGGAACAGCCAGATATAAGTTGGGAGAAGCTTCAGCGATTACGATCACCTTAATTTGATGGGAATATTACTGATCCGGACAGTGCTGAGGAATGGATGCAGACCATAGAAGACATGTTGGCCTATGCTAAGATAAAGGAAGAGGAAATGGTAGCATCTGCCATGTTTATGCTCGTCAAGGACGCAAGATTTTGGTGAGACTCGGTCAAGATAGCCAAAGATGTGACTGTAATGACTTGGACATAATTCAAGAAGATCTTTTATGGAAAATATTTTAACCGCACAACAAGGACAAAGCAGTTGGTAGAATTTGTCCAGCTACTCCACAAAGGATCAGTTTATGAATATATGCATAAGTTCGAGGCGTTGTCACGGTTTGCCCCGCACATGGTGAGTAGTAATGAGCACAAGATACACCACTTTGTACAAGGACTGAAAATGGAGATTATGGATGGTGTGGTTGGATCGGGAACGCAAGATATAGCCTACTCTGAGATCATATTAAGAGCTCTTGACCTTGAAGACGTAAAGAATTGAATCTCAAAACAAAACAAGTTTGTCGTAAACTGTATTCACAAGAAGAAGGTTGTACGTCCAAGGAAATAAAGTGACCCTTTGAAGAAGGAAAACAACAGGAGATTCGGTGCCCAAGGTGCAGGCAAAATCATGAAGAAGAATTCTTGGTTAAGTCACGTCAATACTTTAAATGTGGGAAGACTGGTCATTTTGCCAGAAACTGTCAGAGGGTGTAAAAGATGAAAGAATGATGTACCCCTTTATTGTAATATTTTCATTGGTTAGTAGTAAGTGTAATGAAAGTGAAATGTAATATACATTAGATAGTGTTGTAATTAAATTTCCATAGTCTTTATGAGCACAGTGTTCCTTTAAATACGTTGTTTAATGGGTGTGATAAATGGATGGATCGTTATAGGACTGTTCGAAAGGACCCAAAAGTTTGACGGAACTCACTCAGATACAAACCCAGAAACGAAAATAGATACAGGGAAAGAAACAGAAACAGAAATGGAAACGGAAACGGAAACAGAGACAGAAACGAGTTTCCAGAAATGGAAACAAATACAAAAACGAAAACCAAAACAAAACGAAAATGGAAACAGAAACGACAATGGATACGAAAACATGTACGATCACAGATACCGAAACAGAAACATAAACGGAAACAGAAACGAGGGTCTAATGAGTGATGTTGCGGTTTGCTCTCAAGAATGTCCGAATGATCTTTAGAATAATCTTTGGAGAACAAGATAAATCTAAGTGAGGATGTAGAAGTATCGGATTTCAAAGTGTATTAGATGTTGTTCATATGTGATGTTGTAATGTATTCATTTGGGAAATGAATGCAAACTTGTTTTGGTTGCGTTTAAATTACTGTGAAATCATTGGAATGTTTAGTTACTTAAGTCATACTTAGGATTTCGAACAAAGGGAATCATCGTGGAAGGTACCTTGATAATTCACTATAGTAACTTGAGTGGTTATTTGCTTGAGAACTATCTGGTTTTGGTTTGGGAAACTAACGGATAATGGTTTCTAAGGATTTAAAGATTTCAACGACATCTCAAGCCATCGTATTTTGAAGAAGACAATTAGGATCAACAAGCTTTGAAGGATGTAATTGAACAAAAAGTTGTTTAGGTTCAATCGTTTATAAGAATTTTGCGTATACTAAGGACAATAATAAGATGATGATGCTATGAGGAAGTTATGATTGGTGAGCACCTTTTGTAATTAAGGTTGAATGATAAGGTATAGAGTGTATAAATTTTGATATCCTTAGCTGTTGGATAGCTAAACAAGAGAAAAGAAAATAAATGAGTTTTCTTTATAAAAGGATTTCCACAAGGAATTATGAAAATCTACTAAAATGATACGTTAATTCTTGTTGAAGAAGTGAAAATGCTAGATCTTTATGAGATAAGTGATGATTTGGGTAAGGAGTTAACCATTGGATGATATGAATCGAGCTTAAGGAATAGGAAAGTGATTGCATGAAAGGTGTCTTCTTATGAGGATGATACAATTATGATAGATTTTTGGTGCAATTAAGATGGATAAGTTACAGTGATTAGTAATATTGGATTAAGGGAAAGAAATCATTTGGATAATAAGTTAAAGAGATGTTATGCTAGGCAAATTTCGAGGATGAAATTTATATAAGGGGGAATGTATGTAATACCTCAACTTTTACATTGGAATTTAATAAGGATAATTGGAAACTAATCGGGATATTACCAAGGACGTATTTGGATCATTAAGTCAAGGGGGTATTACCGATATTTTTTTTTCCCGTATACGCGATGTAATCAAGTGTTGGGGTGAGTAGAATATTACATTGCGTATCTATATGTGTCAGGTTGTGACATGTATTTATGGGGAAAATATTATGGGACGAAAATTAAGTTGGAAAAGTGTGAAGAACGGCTGTTATGGGAATTTTCGGATGCTTGAGGATGACCCAAGGACGAGCTACATCGTCCGCAAACTTTGGGACGCCACCCCCTGCTTTGGGATGCACCAGGACAAGGTTTTGCATCCTAATGCGTCTGTCGATGGGCAAATTTGGATGACTCCAGACGCAGGCGGACGCATGCGGATGTGGTCATTTTGAATCCGTCGATTTCTCGGACATTTTCAGACGACTTCGAATGGGGGCGGACGTGGACGATTTGAATATGTCCAATTTATGGACACATTCGGATGGCTACGAACCCTGCATGCGGACGTCAAATCGCGTCCGAATACCAAATTCAGACGGCACGGACAAGGCAAGGAATCCATTTCTCGTCCGAGGACACAATTGTGCCTTGGGATTTTGCTCATGCGGACGAGACCATCACATCCGCACTCGTCTGAAACAGCCCAGACTTGAGTAATTATAGTGCTTAAATCATTAGAAGGTTCATCCCTTTCAACCATCACTTTCCTCCCCTGACACGAGCATTCCCCTCCTCCTTGACCAGACCCACACGAGCTGCCCTCCAGCCGTCCCTGCCTCCCCTAGG